>ML384273.1:1757-56536 GCA_005239525.1 Nicotiana knightiana | reverse complement strand
CTTGGGCCGCAGGTGCGAAAGTTTGCTGGTTTGGCAGGGAGCGCAGGTGCGATGGAGTTTCCGAACCTGCGAAGCCGCAGATGCGGACAATAGGCGCGGGTGCGAGTTTTGGCTTAAGCTGAGAAAGCCCGCAAGCGTGAAAGTCTTGCCGCACCTGCGGAAGCACAGGTGCGATAATTTTATTGCAGGTGCGGAAAATGGCCTGGGCAGTGTATGTTATAACCGAGCACTTGGCTCATTTCCTCCCATTTTCTTTTGGTGTGGGCGATTTGGAGGAGCTTCAAGAGAGAGTTTTCGTCAAGGATTACAAGGTAAGTAATTTCTTCATGTTTTTAAGTTAAATACAAGTTATATGCATGCATTAGACATGGAAATTAGTAGGAAAATTGGGAAAATATTAAAGAAAACCTAGACATGGTATTTTGGATTTCTACCACGAATTTGAGCATAAAATTAAGGATAAATTGCATATATGAGTTAGTAAGGCTATGGGTAGGGTATATCTCCGAGAAATTTTGAAATTCGGGCACGTGGGCTCGAGGGCATTTTGGCCAATTCACTGAGCGGAGTCGGGAATGTATGTAATTTGAATTTGTTACGAGTATTAGAGTGAATTTTCATTGCTTTTCCCGTTATTTGGTAGTTTTGGGGCGTTGTGCATCCATTGGAGTCGTCGGAAGGGCTTGGAAGCCGGTTATGGAATTTCGGAGCGAGGTAAGTCTCCTTTCTAACTTTGTGAGGGGGAATTGTCCCCCTAGGTGAATTAATTAAGTATGTGCTACTATCTGCGGGGGCTACGTACGCACGAGGTGAGGGAGTCCATGTGTAGCTACTATTATTCCATGTCCGGGTAGTCTAGGAGCCACTAGCATGTCTTACGTGTTGTACATGTGTTTCTGCCAATAATATTAGACTGATAATGCTCTTGAATTTGTAACTTATTTCCTACGAAGGCTAGAGTGTACCTTCTTAATCACTTAGAAAGAGAATTGACTCCTCTGTGGATAATTGTATTCTAGATAAGGTTATATTATTGAATATTATTAAACTTGGCAAATAAATTTCCAGAAAAGATTTAAATACTATTTTTTGTGATTTTTAAAAGAGAAATGTTTCTTTTACTTAAGTATTTTTTTTCCCGATGTAGTCGGGGTGGACTGTTTATTGTGCATGACTGCATGTGACCGCTTCGCAATTTACATTCCGTGAGCGGAGTGTTATTTCCCTCACTCTCATGGGAGCAGGTCGTACGTCACAGCGAGATTGAAAGAAATATTATGGTTCGGGTTGTTCGACCCTCGGCAGTGCACAGAGATGATTATTATGATGGCTCAGGCCGGTTGTCCTTATCTCGTATGCGCATGCTAAATTGTTAAATGTTTTTCATGGATTTTGAAGTGACAAGATATTTGGGGGAAAATAAAGAAGTAATTGGTTATTTAAGATATTTGGGGGAAAATGAGGGAGTAGTAACTGTTTATTTACTTTCAGTATTTATTTAAATTACAGTTATCCGTAATGCTTAATGTTTTATCATCCTCGTATGCCTATTACTGATATCATATTTTGCTAAATTAATTTGTTGGACCTTTGTGAGTTTCTAATTCGACCTCTCGTCACTACCTCTCTGAGGTTAGGCGGGCGACTTGCTGAGTACACGTTGTTTCGTACTCATGCTACACTTGTTGTGCATTTGTATTGCACAGGTAGCTTCATAGCGATATGGCTGGTTTGGAGACTTAGGTGAGGTGCATTATCCGGAGGCGATATGCAGCTGACACAGTCTCCCTCATATGTCATTGGTCTTGTGTCTAGAACTTGCCCCGTATGTGAGTTGAAGTGAAATTTGAGGTGATGCTCGATTTGAAAAATAATTTTAGGCTTTCTTTGATCTTTTGAGCTTATTGCTTATCATAAATTAAAATTTATCCCTAGTTACCGCTTTGGAGCCAATAGACTTTTATTTTCCACCCACATTACGAGCCTATAAAATTTTATTTTAATTGACATTGTTTTGATCCTTTTACCTCTTAAAGCACTTTAATTGTGAAATGATCGCTAAAAGAAGTAATAATGTCACGACCCCAAATCCCAAGCCTATCGTGATAGCGCCTATCATGGAACTAGGCCAGCCAACAATCACATATTGACATAATATTTTCATAATTTCCAAAATTTGTTTTCCAACATTTCATAAGAATTTTAAATTTCCAAATTTTAAGCAAAGCCCAAAGAAATAAATAGACTAACTACTACACCTAAAACCTGGAGTCAAACACGTCATGAGCATCTACGAGTAGTACCAAATATCTCTACTGTCAATAATACATCAAGTCTTGAACGAGGAACTAAATACAAAACAAGAAAAAGGGAAAAGAGAAAGCACTGGATGCTGAACAGCTACCTCAAAATCCCAACTCCGGCTCCACAAGAAGGAAGAAAACTAGCGCTCGGTACCAGCACCTATATCTGCACACAGGGGTGCAGGGAGTAATGTGAGTACGCCAACTCAGTAGTAATGAAAATAAATCAAGTCTGAGATATAAGAAAACACATAGGAACAAATAATCAATTCATAATAAATACAAACCTCCTTTCCAACAATGTATACATTAAATCAACACGCTTTAAAAAGCCACTTTCAGTAAAAATCCTTTGAAAAGTGTGATTTCCAACAATTTCAGAAAAATGCCCAAAGAGTTTAGGGTAAAATGAAATTAATCATAAATAATCCCTTGGGCCAAAATCATGTATCATAAACTGTCCATCGGGCTAATCATCACTCGGAATCAGTCGCTTAGCATACCTAACAATCACTCAGTATCAGCCCTTCGGGCAACCTCACAGTCAGTCATGCCTCCCAATCACTCGTCACTTGGCACTCAGCACTCGGCACTCGCACTCAGTAGGTAACTACGCTCACTGGGGGTGTGTACAGACTCCAGAGGGGCTCCTACAGCCCAAGCGCTAATATCAAGCCACCTCGTGGCATAATCACTCAGGCTCTCGGCCTCTCACATATCATAAACAATGTAACATGTTGTGGCGTGCAGCCCGATCCCATAGCATCCTCACAACATAGGCCCTCGGCCACACTCAGTCAGAAATCTCTCAAAAATCCACTCGGACTATAAGTAAAACGGGGTACTCGACCCAAAATATCATTTTTTATATCTCAAAATAGTGTAAATAAGTCTGAGTTTCGAAAACAGTTTAACATGTAATGACTGAGTGTAAATCATAATCAATATAGTGAGGAATATCATAAAGTAGCCCCCAAGGGGTCTAAACAGGTCGGCACAAGGCCCCAAACATGGCTTACAGACCAAATATAACAATAGTCTGAAATCACAATTTAACATATGATTTAAAAGTAAATAGGAAACTCAATAGTTGCCACGGGAAGGACCAAGTCCAAATCCCCAATTAGTGAACGCCACACACTCGTCATCCAACATGTGCGTCATACCAAAACAGTGAGAAAATACTGAGTCCGGGGTTTCATATCCTCAGGACAAGACTTACAGTCATTACTTACCTCAAACTAGCCTAAATACTAATCCGCGATACTCTTGCCCATCGAATAGGCTCCAAAATGCTCCAAATCTATTCAAAACTAGATTAATAACATCAAAATATGCTAGGATACGAAACCCATTCAAAAATTATCACAATTAGGTACAAATCCCGAAATTGACCAAACCCGACCCCCCGGGCCGACGTCTCGGAATTCGATAAAACTTATATCACAAGAATCCTCATTCTTTCCTGAGTCTACACATATAAAATGCATCCAACCACAAATGACCCCTCAATTCCTAAATTAAAGTCTCCAATTTTCCAAGCCCTAATCCCCAATTTACACACTGATTTTTCCCTTAATTTCACCCTATTTCAGTCCTCTTGATTTCCTCCTTCAAAACCCTCTACCAAAGCTTAATCCCGTATGAAAATATTGAACAAATGGCTCAAAATCGTGAAGGCTGGTATTTATACTCCCCTGTCCAGAGGTCGCACACCTGCGGTCATTTACGCGCACCTGCGGTACCAGGTGCGCACCTGCGGACTCCACTCAGAAACCAAACCTCCGCACCTGCGCTCAAAGTTCCGCATCTACGGCTTCGCAGGTGTGGTAAAACCCTCGCACCTGCGGAACTCCTCCAGCCCACCAGAATCCGCACTTGCGCCCCTTTCTCGCACCTGCGGCTCTCTCACCTGTGCTCAACCATCTGCAGGTGCAGCCACACCAGAGGGCAAACACCAGCAGCAGATCAGCTGCATTATTCCCACTTCAAAGTCCCCGAGGGCCATCCGAAATCAACCTGAGCCCCTCAGGACCCCAACCAAAAATACAAACAAGTCATAAATGATTACCTGGACTTAATCGAATTCCTGGAACACCCAAAATAACATCGAAACTCCAATTCAACACATGATTCAAGCCTAAGATTCCTAAAACTTCCGAAAATCACCAAAGATGCCGAAACCAACCAATACTAAATTTCGCCAATTCAACCCTAATTATACTCCGGACCTCCAAATGACATTCCGAACACACTCCTAAATCTCAAATCACATAACGAAGCTATCCGAGCCACCAAACCCTCATTCCGAGATCGTTTACCTAATAGTCAACCTCCAGTTGACTTTTCTAACCATAAGGTCAACTTAAGAGACTAAGTGTCTCAGTTCTCACCACGACCACTCAGAACCCGAACCAAGCGTCCCAACACATCATAATTAGGTTAGCTAGCACATAACAAAGCTGAAACAGGAGAAACGAAGCTAATCTCACGGAACGACCGGCCGGATCGTTACAAATAAGGGACTAAGTGTGGGGTAGATTTTGAGTGGAACCTGTTGATACCCAATTTTTTCCTATAATATTTTTTAAATACATATATAACTTCAAAACTATGAATTTGCATCAATTGATATTTTTCCACAATTTCTACATTTTTAGTGATTTTTAATTAATTCATCCCAGTATTTTATTTACATATATAATTACAAATTGCATCACAAATGACTTTATAATATTTCATGATTTAATTTTGTTTTCTATATTCATATTAAGCTTAAATTATTGCACAAATAGCCACATTTATATTTTTGGGTTACAATTGCAGTAACTTTGCAATTATAGCTCATGAATGCATTATTACATTACTTTACAAGAAAATAGCTCATCATATTTTTAAAATATTGAGTAATTATTTTAAAACATGGTATGCAAGAAAATTATTTTTTTTATAATCTTTTAATTATTTTATAAAATATTTTTTTATCAATTGTTTGGGTATTTAACAAATAGCCTTTTATTTTTCAGGCATGGACTCTTTAAAGCCAGCCCAAAACCCCTTAATATTAACCCAAAAGGTAATCCCAAACCCCTAGTCACAATATGCATACCCCGACCCAATAGCCCCATTCAATCGTGGTCGTTGATCATTTTTTATCAACGGTCCACAATGACCCTTACCTTAATTAACCCCTAACTCACTCAAACCCTCTTCATTCTTTCCAGATAGTTGTCACCGTCTCCCCTGATCTATCAATTCTCTCTCAACCTAACCCTAACCCTAATCGCCGTCACCGGCGAATACCACCCTTTTATGGTGCTCCTATGGATAAGTGTTTTCCTCAAAAAATCTCTTGTTTTAATAAATTATTTTCGATTTTTATCACTCTTTCGAAACTAGGGTTCATCTCAAACTGTTCTTTGAGGAATTTTTCTAAAATTCTCAGTGTTTAATTAATTGTTCCTTCATCATCTTGACTACTTTTCGCATGAATATTCAAACCCTAGTTGATTTTGTGATATATTGATTTCTTCAACTTTGTTTCGATGCTTTGGTTATTTTTGTGATACCAGTCGCATTAGTTTACTCCATTTTTTTGGACTTAAATATAGCTGTTAAAACCCAGTATTCTTTGGAGTTTTTCCCTAATTGATCTCTGTTGGGGTTCGAACCAGCTTTCTTGTTAAACCCGGTATTTCTATGAAGTTTTACTCATTTATTTTCTATTTATGGAACCTGAGTGATTCTTTTGGTAAAATCAGTATTCTTTTAAAGATTCTTACTTATTATTTCCTATTATTTTGCCCTGTTAAAATCTGTGTGCACATATCTTATTTGTTTCCTTACTTGTAACTTTAATTGGTCACACTTTCCTTAATTAGTCAACCGTATGATTTTGGGATTTTTACTAATTCCCTATTTGGTGTGATTTGGATTATTTTCCTTAATTAGCTCCCATGTTGTGACCGTTAATTGATTACCCCAAATTAAGGGGTTTATTCTGGACTCCCTTATGTGAATTGATCCTGTGATTATTTGACTGCCCTTAATTGACTGACTTCTGATTCTCTTTACCTTATTTATTCTACCTCCTAAGTACTATATATAAACTCTTATTTTACCTCTAAAGACATGGACAATAATTCAAAAATACACACACACACACACACACAAAAACTTTCTCTCTTCTCTCTCTCTCGTCTCTCTCTCTCTCTCTCTGCTGCTAATTTCTTGTCTAGACGGATGAAAGCCAAGGCTAGACTGTGGATTTCTACCTACTTTAGTTTATATATCTTTCTTCCTTAATTGGTATGTTCTTATTTCAATTATGAAATTCAACCCTATGTTCTCCATAGTTGTTAAATCCATGCCTATTTCCGCACTAGTTGAATTGGCTATGTATTTAATTGTCTTCTTGTTTACTGCTTTGCTCAATATGTTGGAGTCTTACCCTCTCTTGCTCAAATATTTAGTCAGCATGTCTAGGTCTCATTTGTCTTGAGTGATACTTGACCAGCATGTTTACTTGAGTTCTTGTTTACTTCCCTTGACTAATATGCTCATGTCAGTATCATAGACTCCTAATGTATTTGGTTAATCCTAATTGGCATGACTGGATCTATGTAGTAGACCCCTGTCTTCAACATGACCATTCTCATATTCTGTCTCTATGTTTATTATCCATTACCACTTTAATTTCAAGCATGATCCTTTTGCTAATACTTCGAAGCAATAGTTTTATGTTCTGGTTGCCAATCAGTTCCTATTTGTTCTATGTACTGGCTGGTCAATGTGGTTCCCTTTTTACCATGTTCATGTGTTTCTGACTTAAGCCTCTATGTTCCCAATCCCCTGATCCCTGATTGTAAACTTGTTTGCCTTCACTTAGAAACAAGTAATAAATGGTTTTGAATCTGGGCACTCTAAGTGTTATAAGTGTGTGGTTGCTTGTTGAATCTTTCTTCTTCTCAGAATTGTTTCCAAAATTGTTTTACTCTTAACATTTTTAAGAACTGTTTCTATTCCTGAAAACCTTTTCACTCCCTAAATTTTTACCTCTATACTATTTTTACTAAGTTCTTCCAAACTATGTCAAGCACTCCCACTTCTACTCTTAGATTACTTAAGTTCTACACCTCCAGTGTGTGTACTGCCTAGGAATCCATGAGATTCCTCCGAACTGTGACCCACTGGGACTGGTCTTTTCAGACTGCACATAATCGCTTCCCTACTCAAAGGATCTTGTTGTGAGCATTTCCCGGGATCCCTGAGGTCCTTTGGGAACTTTGACACACCACGACACCCTATTGGCTATGAGAATTTGGCATCCTTGACTGTTTTGAAGGCCTGGTATTTCCATGCTCACTTTGGGCCTATCTAAGGCTCCTTATAGCATAGCTTATATTTATTATGTGATTCATTCATTGATGATCTGTAATAATAACCTTTGTAAACAGATTAGGAAATTAGTAAAAGGGGAGTGATTCTTATATGATTATTGTGGGAAAATGGGTAGAAATCCTGCCTTTAGGTCTATACTATGTTTACTTACATTAGAAGTCATGCTTTTAGGTTTAAACTAAGTTTATTTGCATTAGAAACCATGCTTTTAAGTCCACTTGGCATACTAGGAAACATTTTATAGGTTCATTACCTCATTTGTTACATAATTATGCTTCTGCATAATCATGATCACCTAGAAATCTTGTTCTTAAGTTACCACTGTAATTCTACTTAATAAAAATGTCTATCCTTGGTGTGCATTAGAAATCCCGCTTTAGGACTGTGGTTGTATTCTCTTTAGATCATGTGTACATCGCCTAAATCAATAATCGTCATGTCTATAAGAATGTTTAAAAGCAATTTCAATGCCTAGACACCATGTTATAGGATAAATATGACTGAAATCAGTTTCGTGATAATTAGCACCTAGACAAGCATGTTTATAGAACGTATTAAAACTCAAACGGTTTGCTTTCATTTAGTCAATTTCCAGAATTCTGTTTGCATTTTTAGACAGCATGTTATAGGGTATCCCTGAACCATGCCTAGGCTAGTCTATAGGTAACTAAGACCTTATAAAAATTTATAAAACTATGCTTTGTTTATTTGTGACTGCCCAGATTCAGCAGGTTCTAAAAATCAGTAGGCAAAATGATTGGGTCTTTACCGCTTCGCCTTAACAAAATTCTGCACATTCTCTGTGTTTCATGCTCACCTAGATATCATGTTCTAGGACCTTTTCTGAAACATCTGAAATCTTGTTGTTTCAGACGTGCTAATTGCCTGTTTATTTGTGGAAGTAAACATGAGCCCTTAATTGTTGTCTTACTTGACAGTCCTGTTTGTTCTTTGTTGTCGCTTAGATTTTCCTTTTTAAACACTTTAGGAGATGTAGAACTACCTAAAAATAGAGGTCCTAAATACCTCCGGGGCCACAAGGAAGGGACGGGTAATGCACGCTTAGAGTTCGTTTAATTAAAACCACTTATACAATCGCTAAAGGGGAGGGTAATCGGGTAGTAAAAGGTTATGATGACCTGTGCGCTAATGCCACGTGTAACCCCTCTAGTTGAGGAAGGATTACCGGTCATTGTACATATGTGACCCTATAGGCTAATAACTTAGAACTTCCCTATCTTTATACATATGTTTGCTTAGACTGCTTACCTATTAAATTTCCTTTATCTTATTTACATATGTGTGCTTAGACTGCTTATCTGTTAAATGACTAATTCACCAAGTAAGTTTGGCCAGGACCAACTATTGTGGACCTCGAGGAGTGCCTAACACCTTCCTCTAAAGGTAATTTCCAGCCCTTACCCAATCTCAGGTAATGTAGACTGGTTTCATGAGTTACTTGTATTAGGTATCCTAACGCACCTTAAATCCGTTAGGTGGGGACTCTTCAATTTCCATACACCCTTTCCCGAGTTGTCGAATGTCGAAACCCCGATTTCGCGAGAAAAAGTGGGGAGCGGCAGCATGGCGGCTCTGCTAGAGATTTTAGGCTTTTACCATAACAAACTTGCTTTTTGTAAATTAGTCTTAAGCATGCTTCTTTTGTTAATACGTGTGCACCCTTTCCCTTTCCCCTTATGTGAATTTAATTTCCCATTTTGAGCATTTATGATTTCCTTTACTACAGAAACTGACTTATTTCTTTGTTTTCCTTTCTTAAATGTCTTTCAATTATTAAATA
Source organism: Nicotiana knightiana (assembly GCA_005239525.1). Classification (NCBI taxonomy): domain Eukaryota; kingdom Viridiplantae; phylum Streptophyta; class Magnoliopsida; order Solanales; family Solanaceae; genus Nicotiana; species Nicotiana knightiana. The sequence continues at coordinate 47,032 of ML384273.1, read as the reverse complement.
CCGCTTTTATTATTTCCCTAACGTGAAAATACGTGACAACGTGCTATTTACTGCTGCATAAATCATGCTCAACATCATATTCCACTCGTGCGTAATCAATCATTTCGCAACGCTTGATGAGTTGCGCTCTTTCTATATATCACCCTTTAAATTCAGAAAGGCTTATTTGCGGTAAAACCAGTTGATCAGCGGTGCAATCAACAAATCTGTGCCTTTCCCCCTCAAGTTGTCCGCTTGAGGGTACCGGTCTAGACCCCCATAGCAACCTTACTCTAATTATAACTATACATGCATCATGGTCAAACCTAGCCGGGTTAGTATGTTGTCCACATAATAACCCTTTAAGACAAACCTTATCCAAAAATCCACCGGGGTTTCCATAATCCCAACGGACACACCCACGTTTGTTCCATTAATTTTGGAGAACTAAATGCCAATATGCTAATCATGGATATATGAATAGTCGAATCTGGAGGGGGAAAGGGCCTAACCTTCTTTGTTTTGCAGAAAATGAGGCACGAGGTCCTGAGGTTTGGCATGGTCCAAAATATGCCACCACTCCTACTAGATTGGTAGGAAGATCTTTCCTCAAGAGACAAGAAACATGTGAAGAAGGTCCTGGGAAATTTTCCTTCTCTGTTAGACGTCCAACCAAATAACATGTTGATAGAAGCTGCAACCATGTTCTGGGATCGTGAAAAACCAGTGTTTTGCTTCGGCGATATAGAAATGACCCTACTCCTAGAAGAAATTGGGGCATTTTCTGGGATACCTTGGGATAGCCCTGGGTTATTGGTACCAGAAAATCGCAATGGTAGGGGATTTTCAAAAATGATGGGTCTGAAAAGGAATGCCGATTTGGAGTGCTTAAAGAAATCTTATATACCATTTGACTACTTGTATGAGAGATACATTCATAGCAAGTCCTACCGTATTTTCCATGATGATTTTTCCATCACTTCCTTGGGACATATTCACTGCAGAGTTATCGTGTTCATTGTTTGCTTCTTGGGTATGATAGTGTTCCCAATGAAAAGGGAAAGAATTCACACTAGATTGGATATGGTCAGCAAGACTCTAATGGAAGGAATCGAGGGACAAACATACATCATAGTCCCTATGATTAAAGCTAATATCTACCGGGCTTTGGACCACTTCCATAAAGGGTCCAAACATTTTGAGGGCTGCAATTTGCTGCTGCAGTTGTGGTTAATGGAGCATGTCCAAAAGGGTCAATATCGCCAGGAGTTTCCACAAAAGGCATGGAATGACCATATTTCCCTCCATCACCCTAAACAGATGACTTATATTCCGGACATGTTTGCTCAACCAAAGAGTGCTAAGGAATGGGCGGAGTTCTTCGACAATTTGACTGAGGATCAAGTTCAGTGGATATTTGAATGTTTCCCTATTGACGAGTTCATTATCAGGTCAAGGGACGCTCCTCACTTAGTGTTGATCGGGTTAAGGGGAATATACCCTTATGTTCCCATCAGGTTTATGAGGCAGGCAGGCAGGAAGCAGATCATACCGTATGTCGCAAAGATAAGTCATTTTCGGGAAGATTTTCAGGATGACGACATCCCTTACAAGTGTCAAGCTCAGCATATGTGGCACTCAAAAATTATTGTGGAAAAGGACACCATCGAGCCGGACAGGTATCATGCGGGACATGCACCCTTTTACCCGGCATGGTTGGAGGACAACTTAGCTGGGAAAGCTGAGCCAGGAATTGGTCGAGGAAACAGGGTCATAGACAAAGATGCAGAAATCCAAGTAAAGTACAACAAGTTGCGCAAGAGGATTCATGACTCCAAGGCCGAACATCAGGAGATACACGAGACAGACAAGAGATTAATCAGGGAATGGAGGGACATAGCTATCACCTCCAATGAAAGGGTAGAATATCTGGAACAAGGTTTGATGGAGCTAGAAGGAAAGATAAGAAAGAAGGTCGCTGACCGCCAGAATGATGAAGGAAGCGAGGGAGGACATCTGGCAAGAGTATAACTGTTGTAAGGCATGCGCGAACTAGGGGACATGATTTATGGAGTCAGAAAGATCATGCCTGGGGAAGGTCCTTCTGACACCAAGTAGATTAGATTTACCGAATTTTTCCTAAATGTAATAAGGCCAAGTTCCAGTACTGACTTATCTTTTACTATATTACTGTCTTGTTGGATTCATCTATTTATATATTAATGAAATGAGGCAATTATTGGAATCTAAGTTCTCCAAAACAAATTGTCTCCAGGGCTACCTTGGGCACAATGAGGCTCCCAAAATAGGACCCGAATATAATTCCCCAATATGTGTTCAAATACCGCAAATACTCTTTTCAGAACTCTTGCTGACTTGTCTACCTTTTGTTTTTCTTTATTTCTTTTGATTATTCCCATTCCCCAAAGGTTGGTTCATCCATACTGGCATCATCATCTTATCATACTAGATCCAGGGACCCTCCACCTTCTCCTCATCCTAGTCCACCAAAAGGCAAAAGGAAAGCAAAGATGGATGATTTGAACGACACCAGAAAAGACAACAACACACATGTTGAACATGCAGAAGCTTCTGATGGCCGAGGTAATTAGGCCCCAAATGATGTGGTATCACGACTTGAGCAGAAGATAGTAGAACTCCAGGGTGATCTCGAGCAGGTCCAGAGCTTAGCAAAGGTATCCCTCGCACTCAATATCATAGATGTCAACCATTTAAACACTCAGAACCCCGCACCACCACAAAACACACCCAACAAGCGCCTACAAAATCCTCCTTCACCTCACCATTACATAACCCCACCACAGAATCAAACTATCCCTCCACAATATCAGCAAAACACCTACCATACTCCACAAAATACCCCACATTATTTATTTTGCTTTCTAAAATATGATTTCCCTTTTGAATTTCCAATGATCCAAAATGTTGTTTAAATTATTGAAAATCTCATTTGTTTGACGCTTTCAATGAATTGATGTTTACCGTTACCACTTCTCTCTCATATATTTATCTATACAATATTACTATTTCCTATCTTGATGAACTGGCAACAGTCACATATAATGAGGCAACGCAACAAAAGGATAGTGACTCAGGATAAGAGGATGCCATACCCAAGGAAATCGTTAGGAAAGTAGAGGATTTTGAGAACAAGCCCAAGTCCAACCTGGACGAAACTGAGATAATCAACTTAGGAGATTCTGAAACTGTCAAGGAGACCCGCATCAGCATTCACTTATCACCATCAGAAAAAGAAGAGTACACACAGTTCCTGAAAGAGTATGAGCATATCTTTGCGTGGTCATACGATGATATAACCAGGTTAAGTACATCTATTGTGTCTAACAAGTTGCCCACAAACCCAATTCTATCCGCCAGTAAAGCAGAAACTCAGGAAAGTCAAGCCTGATATGAGTCTGAAAATCAAAGAGGAGTTCACCAAGCAAATCAAGGCCAAGGTCCTCCGAGTGGTTGACTACCCAACTTGGTTAGCCAACATCGTGCCAGTTCCGAAGAAGGATGAGAAGGTTAGAATTTGTGTCAATTATCGGGATATCAATAGAACCAGACCAAAGGATGATTTCTCACATCCAAACATACACATCTTAATCGACAGTTGTGCCAGACATGAACTCCAGTCCTTCGTAGATTTTTTCGCCGGTTACCATCAGATTTGGATGGATGAGGAGGACGCTGAGACAAATGATTTCATTACAACCTAGGGGGTATACTATTACAAGATGATGTCGTTCGACCTAAAAAACGCTACGGCCACCTACATGAGGGCCATGACTACTATCTTTCATGACATGATACATAAAGAGATTGAGGTGTATGTGGACTATGTCACCATTAAATCCAAGAAGGCCACGGACCATATAGCATACTTGAGGAAATTCTTCGACAGACTACGAAAGTACAACCTAAAGTTAAACCCCGCAAAATGTGCATTTAGGGTCCCTGCCGGAAAGTTACTTGGGTTCATTCTCAGCCGCCGAGGGATAGAATTGGATTCATCAAAAGTCAAAGCCATCCAGGAGTTGCCACCGCCACAGAGTAAGAAACATGTAATGAATTTTCTAGGACGGCTAAACTACATCAACCAGTTCATAGCCTAGTCCACAGTTATATGTGAGCCAATTTTCAAGATGTTGAAGAAATATGTTGCAACTAGTTGGACTGAGGATTGTCAAAGGACTTTCGACAAGATCAAGGAGTACCTATCAACACCACTAGTTTTGGTCCCGCCAGATCTAGGTATACCTTTGCTACTCTACCACACAGTGTTAGATGGAGCCTTCGTCTGCGTTCTGGGGCAACTCAACGAGACAGGGAGAAAGGAACAAGCTATCTATTACTTGAGTAAGAAATTCACTCCATATGAAGCGTGATACTCTCTATTGGAATGTACCTGTTGCGCCTTGACCTAGATAGTTCAGAAGCTGAGGCATTACTTCTGTGCTTACACAACGTAACTCATATCAAGGATGGATCCCGTGAAATATATCTTTCAGAAACCCAATCCCACTAGCAAACTGGCTAAGTGGCAAATCCTATTGAGTGAGTTCGACATTGTTTATGTAACTCAGGAAGCAGTGAAGGGACAGGCACAGGCCGATCATCTTGCTGAGAACCCTGTGGAAGGAGAATACGAACCCATGAAAACGTATTTTCCCGATGAAGAGGTGCTATACATAGGAGAGGATATTGCTAAATCCTACGACGGTTGGAGGATGTTCTCTAACGGAAAATTTCAAAGGAGTCGGCATTGGAGCTGTCTTGGTATTGGAAACTAGCCAAAATTATTCGGTATCTGCTAAACTCAGATTTCCATGCACCAACAACATGGCAGAGTATGAAGCTTGCATCCTAGGACTCAACATGGCCATCAACATAAATATTCAGGAGCTGCTGGTAATCAGCGATTTAGATTTGCTTGTGCACTAGGTACAAGGAGAATGAGCCACCAATAATTCCAAGATATTGCCATATCTGCACCATGTACAGGAATTGAGAAAGAGGTTCATGAAGATAGAATTTCGGCATGTTCCCAGGGCTCAGAACGATTTTGTCGATGCATTGGCCACTTTGTCATCAATGATACAACATCCAGACAAGAACTTCATTGATCCTATCCCAGAAAGGATCCATAGCCAGTCGGCATATTGTGCCCATGTTGAAGAAGCGACAGACGGGAAGCCCTAGTTCCACGATATCAAGGAATATTTGGCAAAAGAAGAATACCCAGAGCATGCAAACCATACTTAGAAACGTACGCTTCGGAGGTTGTCCAACAATTTCTTCCACAGCTGAGGAACCCTATATAGAAGAACTTCGGATTTGGGATTACTGAGGTGTGTCGACGCAAAGGAAGCTTCAAAGCTGCTTGAGGAGATACATGCCGGAACCTGTTGCCCGCATATGAATAGCTTTGTCTTGGACAAGAAGATACTTAGGGCCAGTTATGTCGGGATGACCATGGAAACAAATTGCATCCGATATGTTCAAAAGTGCTACCAATGTCAAGAACATGCAGATATGATAAAAGTGCCGCCAAATGAGCTTAATGCAACAAGCTCACCTTGGCCCTTCGCCACTTGGGGAATGGATATCATTGGTCCGATCGAGCCTACCTTCTCAAATGGGCATCAGTTTGTTTTGGTAGCTATTGATTACTTCACCAAATGGGTTGAAGCCGCATCTTACAAAGTTGTGACTAAGAAGGTCGTCGCGGATTTTGTTCGCGACCGGATTGTTTGTCGGTCCGGAGTTCCAGAGTCCATCATCACTGACAATGCCGCCAATCTCAACAGTGATCTGATGAAATCATGTTGTGAGACTTTCAAAGTCAAGCACAAGAATTCCACAACATGTAGACCTCAAATGAATGAAGTCGTGGAAGCCGCCAACAAGAATATCAAGAGGATACTGAAGAAAATGATAGAAAATTATAAATAATGGCTTGAGAAGCTATCATTTGCTTTATTGGGATACCGTACCACAGTCCGCACATCAACCGGGAAAACTCCTTATTTGCTGGTTTATGGTACTGAAGTTGTTATTCCCGATGAAGTAGAGATTCCTTCCTTCAGGATCATACAAGAAGCTGAGCTCAGCGACGTAGAATGGATAAAGAGCCGTTATGAGCAGCTAGCCCTCATAGATGAAAAAAGGATGAATGTGGTATGTCACTGACAGCTTTATTAGAACAGGATGCCCAGAGCCTTCAACAAAAGAGTCAAGCCGAGGCAGTTCACACCGGGCCAGTTGGTGTTGAAGAAGATCTTCCCGCATCAGGATGAGGCAAAGGGAAATTCTCTCTCAACTGGAAAGGTCCTTACATGGTTCACAGAGTATTGACAAGGGGATCCCTCATACTCGCATAAATGGACAGAGAAGTATGGCCAAAACCAATCAATTCAGATGTAGTCAAGCGATACTATGTGTAATTGTTTATGTTTCCGCAAATGATTTAAATTGAACTACGCTTGACCTGATTCCCGTTTAAGAGGGGATACATAGGCAGACCTGTGGTTTCGGTCACAATTCAATAAAATTTCCACTTTCCCCGTCATCAGAAACTGGGGTAGAATTTTGAGGAGGACCCTCACAATTCTGAAGCAAGTTCAGCGATCGCAGCATATACAGCAGTCAGAAATGTTTGTCCGTCTAACTGGGGTAGAATTTTGATGAGGACCCTCACAATTCTGAAGCAAGTTCAGCGATCGCAGCATATACAGCAGTCAGAAATGTTTGTCCGTCTAACTGGGGTAGAATTTTGAGGAGGACCCTCAAAATTCTCCGGAAAGAGAAGTCGCAATGTCTCATATCGTGTCACAGTCACTGTTTCATCTAACCAATTTCCTAAAAAACATATCTTTTACTATGACTTTGAAAACTACGCATGCTTGCTTTTGAAATAAGTCTGTTTAGCAAACGCTACCCCCAATGATTAGAACAGGATCTTTAGACCAATCAAAGAAAGTCAAGCAAGTCGATGAAGGTAGGAACCAACCTCCCCCTTACAAGAACTCACGATTTTCTTTGAATGCAGGAACAAGGAATATGCACGCCTCGAAATCACAAGCTTCATAACAACAACGATACAGAATCACTTTCACCTAAGAAATACTCTGTTATCCCTTACTATTTCTTCTATTTTCATGAGACTAAGATCTGTCTCAATCTTGCATGAGGCTAAGCCTTGCCTCCATATTTTCATAAGGCTAAGCGTTGCCTTCCCTTTGCATGAGACTAAGCTATGTCTCAATCTTGCATGAGGCTAATTCCTACCTCCATATCTGCATAAGGCTAAGTGTTGCCTTCCCTTTGTATGATACTAAGCTCTATCTCAATCTTGCATGAGGCTAACCCCTGCCTTTCATATCTGCATAAGGCTAAGCGTTGCCTTCCCTTTGCACAAGTCTAAGCTCTGTCTCAATCTTGCATGAGGCTAAGCCATGCCTCCGTATTTGCATAATCTACGCGTTGCCTTCTCTTTGCATGAGACTAAGCTCAGTCTCAATCTTGCATAAGGCTAATCCCTACCGACATATTTGCATAAGGCTAAGCATTGCCTTCTCTTTCCATGAGACTAAACTCTATCTCAATCTTGCATGAAGCTAAGCCCTGCCTCCATATTTGCATAAGGCTAAACACTGCCTTCAATTCTGCATAAGGCTAAGCACTGTCTTCAATTCTGCATGAGGCTAAGTCCTGCCTCCATATTTGCATAAGGCTAAGCACCGTATTTAATTCTACATAAGACTAAGCACTGCCTTCAATTCTGCATAAGGCTAAACACTGCCTTCAATTCTGCATGAGGCTAAGCCCTGTCTCCATATTTCCATAAGGCTAAGCACTGCCTTAAATTCTGCATAAGGCCAAGCACTGCTTTCAATTCTGCATAAGGCTAAGCACTGCCTTCATATCTGCATAAGGCTATGCACTGCCTCCAATTTGCATAAGGCCAAACATTGCCTTCACCTTGCACGAGACTAAGCGATGTCTCTATGGCATTACCTATTCTCTTCTTTTGGGCTAAGCTCTGCCCGCAAATTCATACAAGACTAAGCCCTGTCTTGTCGCCCGTAGCATCATGTCTTTGCATATCATGGGTTGAATTATCGCCAACTTGTCCAAAGGAATCATGTTCTAAATGCATCATCCTCATAGCCGGAAGACACCATGTCATGGCTTGAGGATCTCTCACATTTTCATATCATTATTAAAAGGTGTCATGGTTCGGAGGCATCATTTTCATGGCCCGAGAACATCATCTCATGGCATGCGAATCCCTCACTGAACAATTCATGGCCCATGACATCATGGTCTAAGGACGTCATCCTGAACCGTCCAAATACGATTTTTCATTGTCCGAAGGGAATTTGCATCATGTTTAAATTTATGCACGGGTATATTCCCGTAGTACATCTTTGCTTGCAGGTGATCCGATAAGCAACCACTACCCCAATAGGAGCAATTCCACTCTAGTTCCTTCAAATCACCTAAAACCTGACCGCTCACCATAACCATCTTTTCACCTATGTCAAAATCTCGTATCCGTTCTTGTGATGACTTCATCGGTATATTCCGCCGATGAATTCAGAACTACACATAGCCTGATTCTTGAAAAACCAGGGATGTTTAGGCAGCTCAGGAACCAGAGTGCGGCCTAAATCTCTCAAATCATCTTTCTCGGTCAAAATTGGCAATCATATCTTTACCCGGCAACTCTTTCGTCCTTCCCAGGTAAAGAGGGGAAGTTGTTGATACCCAATTTTTTCCTATAATATTTTTTCAAATACATATATACCTCCAAAACTATGCATTTTCATCAATTGACATTTTTCCATAATTTCCACATTTTTAGGGATTTTTAATTAATTTATCCCAGTATTTTATTTACATAAATAATTACAAATTGCATCACAAATGACTTTATAACAGTTCATGATTTAATTTTGTTGTCTATATTCATATTAAGCTTAAATTATTGCACAAATAGCCACATTTATATTTTTTGGGTTACAATTGCAGTAACTTTGCAATTGCACTAACTTTGCAATTATAGCCCATGCATGTTACATTACTTTACCATAAAATAGCTCATCGTATTTTTAAAATATGAGTAATTATTTTAAAACATTGCTATGGATGAATTTTTTTTTTATAATCTATAAACTATTATATAAAATATTTTTTATCAATTGTTTGGGTCTTAAACAAATAGCCTTTTATTTTTAAGACCCGGCCTCTTTAAAGCCAACCCAAAACCACTTAATATTAACCCAAAAGGTTAGCCCAAACCCCTTAGGCCCAATCTGCATACCTCGACCCAATAGCCCCGTTCAATCGCGGTTGTTGATCATTTTTGATCAACGGTCCACGATGACCTTACCTTAATTAACCCCTAACTCACCCAAACCCTCTTCGTTCTTTCCAGACCGTCGTCACCGTCTCCCCTCATCTCTCAATTCTCTTTCAACCTAACCCTAACCCTAATCAGCATCACCGGCGAAGACCACCCTTCTATGGTTCTCCTGTGCATTCTCCTACACCCCTGATCTCCTACACCCCATGGCTCTTCGATTTCATAGGCCCTTGAGAAGATCTTAAGGAAACCCAACTGGTTCTGGTTTGTAACTTGCATGTCTGCCATCTTGTTTGTAAATAAGGATTTCTTCTTGTTTTATTCACGAATCCATGGGTCTTTTGACCGATTCTCTTTACTTCTGCTATTTTTTGAAAACCCTAGTTCGAAACTATCGATTCTTCTCAAGTCTTTATAGATCTGAGATGATTTGAGTATTATTAAGTGTTTTCCTAAAAAAATCTCTTGTTTTAATTAATTATTTTCAATTTTATCACTCTTTCTAAACTAGGATTCATCTCAAACTGTTCTTCGGGGATTTTTCTAAACTTCTCAGTGTTTAATTAATTGTTCCTTCATCATCTTGACTACTTTTCGCATGAATATTCAAACCCTAGTTGATTCTGTGATATACTGATTTCTTCAACTTTATTTCGATACTTTAGGTATTTCTGGGATACTAGTGGTATTAGTTTACTCCATTTTTTTGGACTTAAATATAGCTATTAAAACCCAGTATTCTTTGGGGGTTTTTCCCTAATTGATCTCTGTTAGGGATCAAACCAGCTTTTCTTGTTAAACCCGGTGTTTTTGTGAAGTTTTACTCATTTATTTTTATTTATGGAACCTGAGTGATTCTTTTGGTAAAATCAGTATTCTTTTGAAGATTCTTACTGATTATTTCCTATTATTTTGCCCTGTTAAAATCTATGTGCACAGATCTTAATTGTTTCTTTACTTGTAACTTTAATTGGTCACACTTTCCTTAATTAGTCGTCTGTATGATTTTGGGATTTTTACTGATTCCCAATTTGGTATGATTTGGATTCCTTCACTTAATTAGCTCCCATGTTGTGACCATTAATTGATTACCCCAAATTAAGGGGTCTATTCCGGACTCCCTTATGTGAATTGATCATGTGATTATTTGACTGCCCTTAATTGACTGACTTCTGATTCTCTTTACCTTATTTGTTCTACCTCCTAAGTACTATATATTCACTCTTATTTTACCTCTAAATACACAGACAATAGTTCAAAAATATACACACACACGCAAAAACTTTCTCTCGTCTCTATCTCTACTACTTGTGCTCATTTCTTGTCTAGCCGGCTGAAAGCCAAGGCTAGACTGTGGAATTCTACCTACTTTATTTTCTGTATCTTTCTTCCTTAACTAGTATGTTCTTATTTCAATTCTAAAATTCAATCCTATGTGCTCCATAGTTGTTAAATCCATGCCTATTTTCGCACTAGTTTAATTGGCTATGTATTTAATTGTCTTCATGTTTACTGCTTTGCTCAATATACTGGAGTCTTATCCTCTCTTGCTCAAATGTTTAGTCAGCATGTCTAGGTCTCATTTTTCTTGTGTTATACTTGACTGGCATGTTTACTTGAGTTCTTGTTTACTTCCCTTGACTTGTATGCTCATGTCAGTATCATAAACTCCTAATGTATTTGGTTAAACCTAATTGGCATGACTGGATCTACGTGGTAGACCCCTGTCTTCAACATGACCATTCTCATATTTTTTCTCTATGTTTATTATCCATTACCACTTTAATTTCAAGAATGATCCCCTTGCTAATACTTCGAAGCAATATTTTTTATGTTCTGGTTGTCAATCAGTTCCTATTTGTTCTATGTACTGGCTGGTCAATGTGCTTCCCTTTTTACCCTATTCATGTGTTTCTGACTTAAGCCTCTATGTTCCCAATCCCCTGATCCCTGATTGTAAACTTGTTTGCCTTCACTTAGAAACAAGTAATAAATTGTTTTGAATCTGGGCACTCTAAGTGTTATGACTTTGTGGTTGCTTGTTGAATATTTCTTCTTCTCAAAATTATTTCCAAAATTATTTTACTCTTAACATTTTTAAGAACTACTTCTATTCCTGAAAACGTTTTTACTCCTGAAATTTTTACCTCTATACTATTTTTACTAAGTTCTTCCAAACTATGTCAAGCACTCTCACTTCTACTCTTAGATTACTTAAGTTCTGCCCCTCCAGTGTGTGTACTTCCTAGGAATCCATGAAATTCCTCCGAACTCTGGAACACTGGGGTTCGTCTTTCCACAGTGCACATAATTTCTTCCCTACTCAAAGGATCTTGGTGTGAGCATTGCCCGGGATCCCTGAGGTCCTTAGGGAACTTTGACACACCACGACACCCTATTGGCTATGAGACTTTGGCATCCTGGACTATTTTGAAGGCCTGGTATTTCCATGTTCACTTTGGGCCTATCTAAGGCTCCCTATAGCTAAACTTATACTTATTATTGTGTGATTCATTCATTTATGATCTGTAATAATAACCTTTGTAAACAGATATTGGGGAAATTAGTAAAAGGGAAGGATTCTTATATGATTTTTGTGGGGAAAATGGGTAGAAATCCTGCCTTTAGGTCTATACTATGTTTACTTACATTAGAAGTCATGCTTTTAGGTTTAAACTATGTTTATTTGCATCAAAAATCATGTTTTTAAGTCCACTTGGCATACTAGGCAACATGTTATAGGTTCATTACCTTATTTATTACGAATTCTGCTTCTACATAATCATGATCACCTAGAAATCCTATTATTAAGTTACCGGTATAATTCTGCATAATAAAAATGTCCATCCTTGGTGTGCATTAGAAATCCTGTTAGGACTGTGTTTGTATTTGCTTTAAATCATGTCTACATCGCTTAAATCAATAATCGTCATGTCTATAAGAATGTTTAAAAGAAATTTCAACACCAATACACCATGTTATAGGATAAATATGTATGAAATCAGGTTCGTGATAATCAACACCTAGACAAGCATGTTTATAAGACGTATTAAAACTCAAACTGTTTGCTTTCCTTTTGTCAATTTCCATAATTCTGTTTGCATTTTTGGACAGCATATTATAGGGTATCCCTGAACCACGCCTACGCCAGCCTATAGGTAATTAAGGCCTTATAAATATTTGTAAAACTATGCTTTGTTTATTTGTGACTGCCCAGATTCAACAGGTTCTAAAAGTTAGTAGCCAAACTGATTAGGTCTTTTACCGCTTCGCCTTAACATAATGCTGCACATTCTCTGTTTGTCATGCTCACCTAGATATCATGTTCTAGGACCTTTTCTGAAATATCTGAAATCTTGTTGTTTGAGACGTGCTAATTACTTGTTTATTTGTGGAGGTAAACATGAGCGCTTAATTGTTGTCTTACTTGGCAGTCTTGTTTGTTCCTTGTTGTCGCTTAGATTTTCCTTTTTAAACACTTTAGGAGAGTCTAGAACTGCCTAAAAATAGAGGTCCTAAACACCTCGGGGACAACAAGGAAGGGAAGGGTAATGCACGCTTATAGTTCGTTTAATTAAAACTGTTTATACAATCGGTAAAGGGGAGGGTAATCGGGTAGCAAAAGGATTTGATGACATGTGCTCTAATACCACGTGTAACCGCTCTAGTTGAGTAAGGATTACCGGTCATTGTACGAATGTGATCCTATAGGCTAACAACTTAGGACTTCCCTATCTTTATACATATGTGTGCTTAGACTGCTTACCTAGTTACCTATTAAATTTCCTTTATCTTATTTACATATGTGTGCTTAGACTGCTTATATGTTAAATGACTAATTCACCAAGTAAGTTTGGTCGGGACCCACCATTGTGGACCTCGAGGGGTGCCTAACACCTTCCCCTCAGGGTAATTTCAAGCCCTTACCCAACTCTGGTAATGTAGACTGGTTTCATGAGTTACTTGCATTAGGTGCCCTAATGCACCTTAAATCCGTTAGGTGGCGACTCTTCAATTTTCATACCCCCTTTCCCAAAAGGAAAGGAGTTGTCGAATGTCGAAACCCCGATTTCACGAGAAAAAGTGGTGCGCGACTGAACCAATGAAAGGAACAAAGATACACTTATTTTGTAAAATAATACACAACTAGCGGAAATTGAAAAAAAAAATAGTTCGGAAAAAAGAGAGAAAATCGGGAAAAAAGGAAGGAAAAATAAAGATGAATAAATTGTTATCTTCTTCTTGCTAGTGGGTATGAATTAAAGTAGTGCTTAATTAAGAAGGTAATGTTTTTCTGGGTGATATTGTTTGTGAAATTGAAGTGGTATTGAAGAAAATGCGCTCAAAGTAATTATGTGATGTGTTAAAGCGCTTCGGATGGTGAACCACTATTCTTAACTATATCATACCCATCCCTTGGCCCACATTTCAACCATAAAAAAAAGTCCTAATTGATTTTAGATCGAGCGAGCTTACATGAGTAGAGATTTACATTAAGGGCAAGCATATGGTACCTTTTGCATGAATGTGACTTCTTTGTGAGAGTGAGCGATTTTCTTTGATATATGTGAGTCATTAAAATATATTTGATCATGAGATTCGAATGTGTGGATTGAACTTGCTCTCTTGTTCTTGTTGTGAGGGAACATGGTTTCACGAGGGATAGGTAACTTTATTTGATTTCTCTACGATGTTGGGTGTTCAAGCCATGAGTGCATTGTGACATTGAGTCGGTTTGTGAGGCTAGGATTGTTATGAGCATGTTGTCTTTGTTTGAATATTTTTGAAGTATGGCATAAGCAAAGGGAAGTGTATGTGATTGCATTTGCTAGAGCTTAATTGTTGCTACCAACCATGGTCATTGATGTAGAGTGCTCAAAAATAGAGTTATTTGCTGGTTGACTCGAGGACGAGCAACGTTTAAATGTGGGGTGTTGATAATCGGCTTAATGTATGCATATTTTAATATAAGTCGCCTCACATTTTACTCATGTCTCGTAGACTTAAGATGTTTAATATGATGATTTGTGCTACATTTTGGTATTTCTATGTGTAGGAATCATTTGGATGCAATTTGAGACGAAATGGTGCGAACTGGAGCAAAAAGGCAAAAATTAAATTTTGAGGGCCACAGCCAGCGTGGGGCGCTGGCTGTGGAGTAGTTTCCAGAATGCTTAACGTTTGAGCGCCAGGGCTAACGCCCCACGCTGCCCTGGACGCTCGAGGCATGAAATTGCCCTATTCCAAGTAGGACTCAGGTATTTTAACTCCTAGATGCCCCCAACTCATATAAAAGCCAACAAAAAACCTATTTTGAGGGGAAGACGTGATTATTGGAGGGGAGGACGTTTTTTAGAGAAAAACAGAAGCACAGAGCCGCCGTGGAGGCAGGGTTTCATCTTTTCTTCCACCAAACTTTGTAATTTTATGTTTCTTTGTATGATTTTTTGTTTGGCTACCATGTCTATGTGGAGCTAAACTTCACGTTCTATGGATGTGGTTCTTTCATGACTATTGTTATTCATATATTGACTTTGCTTCCTTGATTTATCATATTGGTTTATTTATTTAATCTTGCGCTTAATTATCTAATTGCTTGATCACCAATTGAATACTATCTAAGAATCTAGAGTTGAACTCGAAAGTGGGAATTCTAGATTCCATATAAGATTGAGTAAAGAAAGTTCTTAAACTTGGGCCTCGGGGAATGGATTCGCGGTTAGGATAGACATATACCTAATTTCCTTGCTTGGTTGATTTACAGGAATAATAAATGCGTTCTTTCTAGTTCTAATTCCATAGACATATAGGCGTTAGGTTAGCTTGAATAGGCGAGTAAGAACTTGACAGATTCTTATGAGAAATACTAACCATGTTAAGAAATAAACTTGATAAATTAGTTAGTAAATTCAATTGAAGAATACAATAGGAATGTTAGATAGCCCATAACCTTAGATCGTTTTCATCACATTGATAATAAAAAAATTTGTCCTCCTCTGTTCAAAAATCATTATTTTTTCTTATTTATTTTAATTAGTTTAGAATCATATACTTTTGGGTTTAATCCTTGTTTAGATAATTAGAGTAGTCTAGTTTAGTTAATAGTTAATCACAAGTCCTCGTGGGTTCGACATCCGACTTTTAGTCACTTTATTACTTCACGACCGCGTATACTTGCGTGTTTGGCCGCAACAAAAAACGATAATGCATTAATAAAACTTTAAAATGTCAACTAATACGACTTGATAGCTCGAGTAATTATTTCAAAACAAACTACAGGAAATGTCTTAAATTCTCAAAACATTTGAAAATAAGTCATGCTAATTTTCCAGGCTACACAGGAACTTGGCGAGCTCGGGATGGTACTACGGTCCAATTCATGAGAATAGCTATTTCTTCCATTGTTTGAATGGTAAGATACTCTTCCGCCTCCTCCTCAACAATTGCATTGCCGTGCATGTCTTCTTCATCTAGAAACAACTTTCTCATGCCAGCCAAAATCTAATTTTCCTCATATCTCCACATCATGGTAGCCTAATGGAACGTCTAGTGCAGAGGTGGTGTGGGCTGTTCCAGTGGATAATAAGGGGGGCGCCATGGTGATGTCCAATCCTGATATTCTTTCACGGTATATTCATACCCGAGTCTAAAGGTCTTGCCATGATACTGTGGTTGTATGGGTTTGGTGATCCCCTGAAGCTTTTTGCCAAGTCCATTGCCCGGTTCATATCCCGTCCATAGCAATATGCTTTCTATATTCTTGCTCCACCATGGATCCTTTCAATTTCGTTCACCCGCTCAATGTGGTGATATGTTTCTCCACCCAACTTCCTCTTGTTTTTGATAACTGGAACGGTCTGGTTGGTGTAGATAGGGTTGCTTTCGTGTCCATGAATGATCACCTCTTGATGATTCCATTCAAACTTCACATCCTGGTGTAGAGTATAAGCAAATGTCCCAGCTGCATATATCCATGGTCGTCCCTACAATAGGTTATAAGTAGTAGATATATCTAGAACTTGGAATTCAACATCATACCAATTCAGGCCTATCTATAGAGTTTATTTCCCCGATAGTGACTCTTTGAAATCTGTCAAATGCCTTCACATTCATTCTTCCCATCCATATCCCGTGCAGGACTTTACCTAATCTTTTCAGAGTGGTCAGTGGGCATATGTTCAAGATCGAACCTCCATCTATTAGGACCTTGGCAATGAACTTGTCCTCAAATTGCATTGTGATGTGCGACACCTTTTTGAGAATGAGTCCTTCTGGTGGTAACTTATCTTTGTGGAAAGTGATTTTGTTACTCTCTAGTACCTGTAAAAACATGTTATCCATCTCTCCACTAGTGATGTCAGTGGGAACATAAGCTTCACTTAACACCTTCTTCAAAGCATTCTTGTGTGCTTTTGAGTTTTTCAACAATGATATGATGGATATCTGAGGAGGGTACTTGTTCAGGTGGTCAACAATAGAGTATTCCCTTTCTTGTATTTTCCTCCAAATATTGTCAGTGTCAGTCTCAACAACAGGCGGCTTAGGTGTAGCTTCCTTGCTTGTCCCTCCCAGATTATCTAATGTACAAACTCTGTTAGTTCTAGTCATACCTTGTGTAACACCTAGTTTGTTCATGTTAGCTTTTCCCTTTCTTCTTTCTTCCTTAACATAATCCTACATGATGGAATCAGGCTTGTAAGATGGTGTGGGAGCTACCATTCCAGTGAAGGGTGTATTTACGTCAACTTCAAATGGCACCTAGGTTTGCACCTATGTTAGGGTGACCATAGATGTTTTAGGGGCATCTCCCTCTCGAATGAGTCGATGGACCCTTCCCAATCCCATTCCTCATCAGTTTCTATCACGTTTACTCCCTCACCTCTGTGATCTGGGAAAAGGGTTGTTGCAGATGTTCGGTGCAGCTTCCTTTATTATATTACCTTAGTGTCAATCAGCGTCTGAATCTTGTCTTTCAACATGCGACATTTCTCAATAGTATGAACCTTCATACCTGAATGGTAAGCACATGTTTTGTTGGGGTTGATCCATTGGGAATGATTTTCCACAACAATAGTAGGAATTGAGGTGTATTATGTAGGAGGTCTACTGTCAAAATTTGGACGTTGCTTTCGGTAGTTTTGGCGGGCGGGACGAGGTTAATGGTAATATGCAGGTTGAGTGTTGTAGTTTTGGTAGGTGGTGGCAGGGTATTGGTATTTTAGGGATGAGGGTTGATATGTGGGTGGAGGTGTTTGGTATGTGAGGGGATACTTAGGGACCTAGTCTTGCATCACGGCACCCACTTCTTTCTTCTTTGAAATAACTCCTTATTGAAAAGCTTTATTCGTGGCTTGTAGTACCTCAAAATTAGTTACCATCCCACTCTTGATTCCTTCTTCTATTCTTTCCCCTTACTTGATGATGTCTGAGAACTTGTGATTTTTGATGACCATCAATCGTTCATATTATTGTGGATCTTGTGCTCTAACAAAAAACTTGTTCATTTGTTCATCTTCTAATGCTAGCCTTACCTTCACGGCCTCCAATCTCCAACGAGTAGCATACTTACGGAATGTTTATGGCGCATTTTCCGTGTTGAACCTGAATCTGTCCATGAAACCTGATGCCATACTTCCCCAATTAACCTACTTCTTTGGGTTTTTGACTGATATACCAAGCCAAAGAATCTCTTGTAAGGCTTCGCATAAACAGTTTCATGTGGATTTGTTCATTCTTTCCCACTCCTACAAGCTTGTCGCAATAGGTTCTCAGATGCACCTTTGGATCACCAGTGCCATCAAACATTTTGAAGTTGGGAGGTTTGTAACCCTCTGGCAGTTCCACATACGGGTGAATGCACGGGTCCTCATAGTTTAGACCTTCAACTCCTTTCCCACCTTCAACACTCTAGACTCTCACTATGAGCTTCTTGATTTACTCCGCCATATTTCTAATGAGCAGGTCCTTCTTAGTCAGTTCGGGTATGTATAGGGTTTTCTGCGGGGTATGGGTAAGGTTTTTACATATATCAGATTGCTTTGATGATTTCATGGAACATGGGTTAATGGGTGATCGTTGGTCGAGTTTTCGGGATCGTGAGTAGGTTCTGGTGCATTTTGGGGAGTGTGACAACTAGTGGTTTGCGGGTACTGAATTGGATGATAGTAGTGTTATTGAGGGGTTGGCACTGGTTGCGGGTTAAGGTTCTAGGGAGGTGCGGGACTATGATATTGGTGTTGTGCGGGAGGATTCAGAACTATAGGTGGTGGATTCTTATTTTGTGCATTTTGTGGTGGTGTTTGGTTCTAGGTAGTCGAGTTTTGTTGGGTGATTTCAGGAACATTGAGAATAAGGGAAAGGTTTTCTAGATTTCGGACCTGCTCAAGCTTGCCCTGTAGTTCCAGGATTTTCTACTCCAAACGTAAGACCAACTCATTCTGCCCCGCAGTACTTCTACCATCTGAAGTTTCAACATTTTCCGCCACAACATCATTGTCTTTTCAGGTACCACTTAAATCATCCATTTTCCCTTTGCCCTTGCTTTTTCTTTTAGGGTCGCTAGGTGGAGGAGGAGGTGGAGGACCTCTGGATCTAGTCCGGTATGTTGATGATGCCAGTATGCACGAACCAACCTTTGGGAATGGGAATAATTAGAAGGGAATAAAAAGAAAAAGTTAACCAAGTCAGTAAGGTGAAATAAAAGAGTGTTCGCAATATTTAAACATGTTTCACAAAGTCATGCAATAATTCACGTCCTATTTTGGGGACCTCATATCTAACGACCCGACCGGTCGGAATGCGATTCCGGAAGTTGGAGCATGTCCGTAATGTCAAATATGACTTTTGTGCAAATTTTGAGATCAATCGGACGTGATTTGATGGGTTTCGGCATCGAATGTGGAAGTTTGAAATTTGAAATTTGAAGTTGTTAAAGTTTAGATTTTAGAGCGATTAGTGATTTCGGCGTTGTTTGATGTTATCTGAAGCCTCGAGCAAGTCCGCACTATGTATTGGATCAGGATGGTGTAATTGGATGGGGTCCAGGGGCCTCGAGTGGATTTCGGGTGGTTAATGGATCAAGTTTGGAGTTTGAAGAAGGCTGAGGTTGTTGTCATCTGGTGTGACCGCACGTGCGAGGCTTGGGCCACAGGTGCAAAAGTTTGCTTGTTTTGCAGGGAACACAGGTGCGATAGAGTTTCCGCACCTTCGAAGCCGCAGATGCGGACAATGGGTGCAGGTGCGAGTTTTGGCTTGAGCTGAGGAAGCCGCAGGCGTGTAAGTTTGGTCGCACCTGCGGAAGCGCAGGTGCGAGAATTTCATCGCAGGTGCGGAAAATGGCCTGGGCAGTGTATGTTATAACCGAGAACTTGGCTCATTTCCTCCCATTTTCTTTTGGTGTGGGCGATTAGGAGGAGCTCCGAGAGATAGTTCTCGTCATGGATAACAAGGTAAGTAATTTCTTCATGTTTTTAAGTTAAATACAAGTTATATGCATGGATTAGACATGGAAATTAGTAGGAAAATTGGGAAAATATTGAAGAAAACCTAGAAATGGTATTTTGGATTTCTACCACGAATTTGAGCATGAAATAAGGGGAAATTATATATTTGAGTTAGTAAGGCTATGGGTAGGGTATATCTTCGAGAAATTTCGGAATCCGGGCGCGTGAGCCCGAAGGCATTTTGGCCAATTCACTGAGCGGAGTTGGGAAAGTATATAATTTGAATTAGTTAAGACTATTAGAGTGAATTTTCATTGCTTTGCCCGTTATTTGGTAGTTTTGGGGCGTTGTACATCTATTGGAGTCGTCGGAAGGGCTTGGAAGCTGGTTATGGAATTTCGGAGCGAGGTAAGTCTCCTTTCTAACTTTGTGAGGGGGAATGTCCCCCTAGGTGAACTAATTAAGTATGTGTTACTATCTGCGGGGGATACGTATGCACGAGGTGATGGGAGTCCGTGCGTAGCTACTATTATGCCATGTCCGGGTAGTCTAGGACCCACTATCATGCCTTACGTGTTGTACATTTGATCCTTCCAATAATATTAGACTGATAATGCTATTGAATTTGTAACTTATTTCATACGACGGCTAGAGTGTACCTTCTTAATCACTTAGAAAGAGAATTGACTCCTCCGTGGATAATTGTATTCCGGATAAGGTTATATTATTGAATATTATTAAACTTGGCAAATGAATTTCGAGAAAATATTTAAATACTAATTTTTGTGATTTTTAAAAGAGAAATTTGTCATTTACTTGAGTACTTATTTACCCGATGTAGTCGGGGTGAACTGTTGATTGTGCATGAATGCATGTGACCGCTTCGCAATTTACATTCCGCAAGATGAGTGTTATTTCCTCCACTCTCATGGGAGCGTGCCGTATGCCACGGCGCATGCTAAATTGTTAAGTTTTTTTCATGGATTTTGAAGTGGCAAGATATTTGGGGGAAAATAAAGAAGTAATTATTTATTTAAGATAATTTGGGGGAAAATGAGGGAGTAGTAATTGTTTATTTACTTTCAGTATTTATTTGAATTACAGTTATCTGTAATTCTTACTGTTTTATTATCCTCGTATGCATATTACTGATATCATATTGTGCTAAATTAATTTGTTGGACCTTAGTGAGTGTCTAATTTGACCTCTCATCACTACCTCTCTGAGGTTAGGCGGGCGACTTACTGAGTACACGTTGTTTCCGTACTCATGCTACACTTGATGTGCATTTTTATTACACAGGTACCTTCACAGAGATATGGATGGTTTGGAGACTTAGGCGAGCTGCATTATCCGGAGGCGATCCACAGCTGACATAGTCTCCCTCGTATTGTATTATTTTATTTTAATTTCCTTGTCCAATTGTATTCCGGACAAGTTTTGTTGAAATTGTAAAATTCTTAGAAATTGCCCATACCGGGTTCTAGGATGTGTTTGGGGTATATTTGTTAAAATGGAATATTTAAACCATCGTATTTTCTTAACGAATTTTGTTTAGTTATTTCGTAATAAGTTAAAGGTAATGATTTCAAAAATGTTAAAACAGGAATTTATTTCAGCTAGTTAATGATTGGCTTGCCTGGCGATGTTGTACGGTGCCATCACGACCTTAATAGATTTTGGGTCGTGACAACATGGTATCGAGCACTAGGTTTCCTTAGGTCTCACGAGTCTTGAGCGAGTCTAGTAGAGTTTTGCGGATCAGTACGGAGACGTATGTACTTGTCTTCGAGAGGCAACAGGGCTGTTAGGAGTACTTCCCTTCTGGATTCCTCATCGTGCGATTTGATTCCTTTAAGGCTTATGCCTATGTTCCTTCCTACTCCATCTTATACGCCGTGAAGCGCTTGCTATGACTCGGTAATTAGAGGAATTGAAATGGTGCTACAGATATGATGCGAGATGTTTTCCATGTGTAATTGGTTGGGGGCTGTTGTTATAGCCCTGTAGAAGGATAATATGTTGTTTCAGCTCAGTAGTTGTGGTTCTGAGAGCCTTAAGGCTATGCTCAGGTATTGATGATGCTTACAATTGGTTATCGCGCGATGTCGATATGATGATAGAATGTTTGCCCATATGTTAGGGGGTGATGAATGGCTTGCAGGGAGGTCTTCTCAGGGAGCGAATTCGAGATTTCAACATTTTAGTTCCGGCAGAGGAAAGGCATTCGGATTATGAATGGTCCGGTTGGGGTTAATAAAGTAGTAAGACTTGGTGTTTTCAAGTAAAGTGGGATATTCACCTGTGACATGATATTGTCGTCATTGATTGAATGGAATGTGTTAAGTTTGTCGGTGCTATGGTTTCTTCGGTTGCGTGGGGTCAGAGTATTGTGAAGAAGTATTGAAGAAGCGGCTGTCAGAGACCGTGAGGTACGGTGGTTCAGTATTGGATAAGTATTGATAATGAATGTAGCTCGAGAAAGGTGATCTTCGGAGAGTTTAAAGTCGTGGTGAACTGCTGGATTAAGAACTACAGAGAATGATATTGAATTGAGGCAGCGATTGAGCAACATACGATGAAGGACGATATGTGAAAAGTGCTAGGCGGTGGTTCCATTTCTAGGAGTCCAGGTGTAAGAGGCGGAAGTCGAGAAATCACATAGGGAGGAGTTTGACCAAGTGGAGAAGCGGCATCATAGTAGTGAATTAAAAGGTATTGTAGCGCATTTAGCAGATGTCCATGAGGAGCGGACGGACTGATAAGGTTGGTGAATGAGAGCAGGCTTAGGATGGGGTAGTGATGTTGCATAGAGTGTGCATTTCAGTGTCGTTGGAAGGTGTCAGTTGGTGATTTCCACAGGTGGGTTATCTCCGGTGAATAGGTTAGCAGTTGTGTGGTTGGCATGTTTCTGAGAGGGATTCTGGTGGCTATTCGGTAGGAGGCAGAATGGGTGAGTGGTGCTAGAGAACTTGAGTATTTATGGAACGCGGACAAGAGAATTTGGAAGAATTGGACCGATTGGTTGCGCAAGATCATGTTAACAAAGGGGAAAGGATCTCAGTAGGGTCTAAAGTAGTGCAAGGAGTAGCTTCGAGCTAAGTAGGGGAGTCCCACCACCTGCAGTTGGGCTGTAGGATTGTGTTCTCATCGGGTTGCGGATTGTCGGCATATTGGCAAGTTAGTACAGCTAAGGGAAAGGAGTATGATGGTAATTGTGCATGGGATTTGATGAATGTGTGCAAAAGTTGGTCCTATCGGACCAGGGTTAGGCTTTGGAAGATTCAGAATTTTGCTTAATGCATAGGTGAGTTGTAAGGGTAGTGACTCAGTCACGTACTTCATTCAGAGGATGTTCATGTTCTAGAAGAGCCTTGGATTTGATTGTATTCGGGGCCAGTCAGAGTGGGTGGCTCTCAATAGTGGTCCTACTGAATTCAAAGGTTAAGAATGCGGTGTTTAAGGATTTCAGGCAACAGTATGATTAAGATTCGATCTTTTGCAGCGTAATTTCAGAGAAAGGGAAGATAACTGGAGTGTTCTATGTTATTTTAAGCATGCAAGATAGTATTAGAGGAGTGAGAGAAATAAACTCCGAGTTGTAGAGAGATTATTAATAGGGTACGAGACGGTTTGTGGGATTTAGGCAGCACGGTCTTGTGAATCAAGGTCACTCGGGATGAGTGAGGGATGAGTTGCTATGAGTTGGAGGAAGTTACTATTGTTTCTAAGGCAGTTAAGGATGATTAAAAGAAGATTGATTGATTAGCCATGGTTGAAATGGCACATTTACGACAGTGATCAGTTTCGTTAGTGGGATTGAGTTATGTGTGTGGTTTGCACAATGTCCACGGGGCTTGTCGGTCGTCTAATAGATTTCATGTGGGAGCATTCGATTGCTATGGCCTGTCAGTTGTAGGCGAATCCCGGAAGGGATATGGTGGTATAGACTACTACTTAAGGATTTGCATGTTGGGTGATTGTGAGAATTCACTCGTGTGTTGCGGTGGTACTCTTGAATTGAGTTAAGTAAAAGGTTTCTATATGATGAAGTGTTCACCCTATTAGTGGTTTAGAAATTATGATGGAATTCTTGCACTATCTCATATTGGCATGTTAGTTAGGGTAAACAGTGTGTAACGGGGAGTAAGAATCGAGATTTGTCGGTTCGGTGTTGACAAGGATGTCATGAGCTCGAGTGAGAAAGGGAAAAAGGGATTTGAATGATTAAGATAAGCAGGTGATGACTTCAGCGTCCTCTGAGATCGGTGTTTGATGAAAGAGGCTTTGTATCCTGGTTATGGGAATTCTTGATTTGCTTTACAGCATTAGTGTGGTCGGTGGTATGGATGTGCAGAATTGTTGCCTTGTGTGGAAGGTCGTGGAAGCATGACCGCGGGAAGATTGTATAAGTGTGACATGTAGTCACCTGATTGGTTGAAGATTTAGACCAGGTATAAGAAAGTGCAACATTGCTTATTTGAGAATTTATGCCTGGAAGGCGTTCGGTTCAGTTAATTGTGGATTGTGGGGTGTTTGTCCTAACTATGATGGTTGTTCTTGTGTATTATGAGAGGAAGTGGGTTAACATGGACCCAGGTAAAAGTTATTAGCTTAGTTTGGTGCGAGCAAGGTAGACTCGATATTTGTGGATGGGTTTAAATATGATTATGGTCTCCGTATGAGCCAGGCATGTTTATTTCAGTAGAGCGCTCGTCATGGAAAGGTATTATAACAACAGATGTTGTTTCGTCTTCGTCAAATTCATGATTTAACCGTGTCAGTTGTAAAACAGCTTGATAATTTATTATGTGTTGAGATCTTCGCGTAGTGATGATGTTAGGTGAGCAGGACAGCTCTTGAGATCCAGAGTGTGTATATATATATATCGCACCTCAGTTGTGCTTGAGTTTTGTAGCATATGGCTTTATCAGTCTCCCCAGGATGGTATTATTCACTTAGCGTGCTTGTGACCGATATTCAGTAATTTGTAATAGTGAATTCAGCTCCGTGTATCTTCTTATGTAAATTTTATGTGTGGATCGGGTGGCACGTCGCCATGGGCATGTTATTTGGATCGGGTTGCACGCCGCAATAGTGTGATGATGAGTCAGGTTCCTATATTTATTTTTCTTATGTTTTACTTCCTATTTCCTGAGGAAAGTTCATATTAGTTGCGTGAGTTGAGTAGTCTCATCCGGAGTCATTTCTTATTTATCATGTTCGAATTATGGCCTATTGGCGCGATGTTGTATCATGTGAGACTGCTGGTCATGTCTGGGATGATTTGTTGTTTGAACAGTTCATACTAGGTGAGACGAGGTTATTTGATCAGGGATCAGTGCGATATGATTATGTGAAATACATTAAAGGACAATTACCATTGTTTGGTTCGCAATGAGATGATGATCTAAGTCCAGAGGAAAATGTTTGGTTAGCTTTGCAGTTGGTTATGAATTTCTACCCATCTCCTCCGTTGTGGTGGTATCGTCAGCATTATAGAAGGATATATGTATGTATGTATATATATATATATATATCATAAGGTTCATTGGGAGCATCAGATTCGTAAAATTTTGGCTGTTAAGGTTCAGCGAATGCCATGGTGGCTAGATGATTAATTATGCGGTGCATGGTGCTGATTCAGCAAAGGTATGCACTCATGTTCTGATATATCGTGTGGTAGTTAATACAGTGTTTATATATTGGAACTAGGCCTGGCAGAGAAATTTCAGGTGTTGGAATTGGATTCCGAGCTTATTATGTGGATAAAAGAAGAAGTCTTCAGATTTAATCAAGTTAATGTACTCAATCGGATTGTGGTAGCACGGGCAGGTGCTCGAGATGTTAAACAGTGATTTTTGGTAACATCAGAGAAGTTCTTAGCACGCTCGAGGACGAACGTCTGTTTAATTGGGGGAGTTCAGCGGTTGGAAGTCATGAGCAGCTCCGTTTCAGGTATTCTGACTCGTAGGCACGGTCGGAGTTGAATTTCGGGAAGTTTAGAGTCAATTTAAAAGAAATTCTCATTTCAGAAGCCTTAAATTGGAGAAATTGACTAAGATTGGAGTTTTGAGTAAACGACCTCCGAATTGGGATTTAAAGGTTCCAACAGGTTCGTATGATGATTTCGGACTTGGGCGTATGTCCGAATCAGGCTTTGGATAACCTGGGAGTGTTTCGGCGTATATTGTGGAAGTCACCATTTTGAAGAAATTTCCTATGTTTTGCTTGAAACGCATTTCAGTGATATTGATGTCCGTTTGGGATTCCGAGCCTTGGAATAGCTCCTTTTGGTGATTCTGGAGTTGGGAGCGTGATCGGAAGTGAATTCGGATGTCTGTATGTTATTTTGAAGTCATTTGGCTAAAGATATAAATTTAAAGGTTTTTGAGAAATCCGACCGGAAGTGGAAATTTTGATATCAGGGTCGGAATGCGATTCCGGAAAATGGAGCAGGTCCGTAATGTCGAATATGACTTGTGTGCAAATTTTGAGGTCAATCGGACGTGATTTTACTGGTTTGGGCATCGAATGTGGAAGTTTGAAATTTCAAGTTCTTAAAGTTTGAATTTTAGATCGATTAGTGATTTCGGCGTTGTTTGATGCGATCTGCGGCCTCGATCAAGTCCACACTATGTTTGGATCAGGTTATTGTAGTTGGATGGGGTCCCGGGGGCCTCAGGTTGATTCCGGGTGGTTAACGGATCAAGTTTGGAGTTTGAAGAAGGTTGAGGTTGCTGTCATCTGGTGTGACCGCACCTGCGAGGCTTGGGCCGCAGGTGCGGAGCCACAGGTGCAAAAGTTTGATGGTTTGGCAGGGAGCGCAGGTGCGATGGAGTTTCCGCACCTGCGAAGCCGCAGATGCGGACAATGGGCGCAGGTGCGAGTTTTGGCTTAAGCTGAGGAAGCCCGCAAGCGTGGAAGTTTGGCTGCACCTGCGGAAGCGCAGGTGAGAGAATTTTATCGCAGGTGCGGAAAATGGCCTGGTCAGTGTATGTTATAACCGAGCACTTGGTTCATTTCCTCCAATTTTCTTTTGGTGTGGGCGATTTGGAGGAGCTTCAAGAGAGAGTTTTCGTAGAGGATCACAAGGTAAGTAATTTCTTCATGTTTTTAAGTTAAATACAAGTTATATGCATGCATTAGACATGGAAATTAGTAGGAAAATTGGGAAAATATTAAAGAAAACCTACACATGGTATTTTCGATTTCTACCACGAATTTGAGCATGAAATTAAGGGTAAATTGTATATTTGAGTTAGTAAGGCTATGGGTAGGGTATATCTTCGAGAAATTTCGAAATTCGGGCACGTGGGCTTGAGGGCATTTTGGCCAATTCACTGAGCGGAGTTGGGAAAGTATGTAATTTGAATTTGTTACAAGTCTTAGAGTAAATTTTCATTGCATTTCCCGTTATTTGGTAGTTTTGGGGCGTTGTGCATCCATTGGAGTCGTCGGAAGGGCTTGGAAGCCGGTTATGGAATTTCGGAGCGAGGTAAGTCTCCTTTCTAACTTTGTGAGGGGTAATTGTTCCCCTAGGTGAACTAATTAAGTATGTGCTACTATCTGCGGGGGCTACGTACGCACGAGGTGACGGGAGTCCATGCGTAGCTACTATTATGCCATGTTCGGGTAGTCTAGGAGCCACTAGCATGCCTTACGTGTTGTACATGTGATCCTGCCAATAATATTAGACTAATAATGCTATTGAATTTGTAACCTATTTCCTACGAAGGTTAGAGTGTACCTTCTTAATCACTTAGAAAGAGAATTGACTCCTCCGTGGATAATTGTATTACGGATAAGGTTATATTATTAAATATTATTAAACTTGGCAAATGAATTTCGAGAAAAGATTTAAATACTAATTTTTGTGATTTTTAAAAGAAAAATTTTTCATTTACTTTTGTATTTGTTTTCCTGATGTAGTCGGGGTGAACTTTTGAATGTGCATGACTGTATGTGACAGCTTCGCAATTTACATTCCGCGAGCAGAGTGTTATTTCCCCCACTCTCATGGGAGTGGGTCGTACGCCACGACGAGATTTAAAGCAATATTATGGTTCGGGCCGTTCGACCCTCGGCAGTGCACAGAGATGATTATTATGATGGCTCAGGCCGGTTGTCCTTATCCCGTATGCGCATGCTAGATTGTTAAATGTTTTTCATGGATTTTGAAGTGACAAGATATTTGGGGGAAAATGAAGAAGTAATTGTTTATTTAAGATATTTGGGGGGAAATGAGGGAGTAGTAACTGTTTATTTACTTTCAGTATTTATTTAAATTACAGTTATCCGTAATGCTTAATGTTTTATCATCCTCGTATGCCTATTACTGATATCATATTTTGCTAAATTAATTTGTTGAACCTTTTTGAGTTTCTAATTCGACCTCTCGTCACTGCCTCTCTGAGGTTAGGTTGGCGACTTACTGAGTACACGTTGTTTTCGTACTCATGCTACACTTGTTGTGAATTTCTATTGCACAGGTAACTTCATAGCAATATGGCTGGTTTGGAGACTTAGGCGAGCTGCATTATCCGGAGGCGATCCGTAGCTGACAATGTCTCCCTCGTATTGTATTATTTTATTTTAATTTCCTTGTCCAATTGTATTCTGGACAAGTTTTGTAGTAATTGTAAAATTCTTAGAAATTGCTCATGCACTGGTGACACCGGGTTCTGGGATGTGTTTGGGGTATATTTTCTAAAATAGAATATTTAAACCATCTTATTTGCTTAACGAATTTTGTTTAGTTATTTCGTAATAAGTTAAAGTTAATGATTTCAAAAATGTTAAAACAGGAATTTATTTCAACTATTTAATGATTGACTTCCCTGACGATGGTGTACGGCGCCATCATGACCTTAATCGATTTTGGGTCGTGACATCATTGTGCCTAAGATAGGCTTAAGCGACACATAGACCTGGGGAAAATTGGTGCCAACATTTAAGCGGACTATTCCCCGAATATACCATTCCTTTTTTGTTGGGGGTCACAGTCTTCCTTATTTGGTCATTGCTTCATTTCATGAATGCGAAAATGAGACAAAAAATCTATTACTAAATCGATAATATTAAATATAGTTACAAATGTCATTTAGCCTTATCACATCGAAATCTAATATAAGCTAGAAAGCTGGAAAAGAACAAAATCTCCTAATCTACTTGGTGCCTGAAGGACCTTTTCCATGCTTCGGTCTCTTGACCCCATCAATCATGTTTCCCAGATCGCGCATATCAATCAATAAGTAAGCTTTTGCCAGCTTTCCTCCTTCATCATCGTCCATGCCTTGAAAATCCATAAGTCTCTTTCTCATCTTCCCTTCTACCTCCATTAGTCCTTGTACCAGGTATTCCAATCTTTATGTTGACTTAGTGGCAATCTCATTCCATTCTCTTATTCCCTCCATTTTCACTTTGTGCTACTCCAAATGTTTAGCTTCGGACCCTGACACCATTTTGTGTAGCCTCTTTTACTTCACATGTGCCTCAGGCACTTCATCTA
Organism: Nicotiana knightiana; assembly: GCA_005239525.1. Lineage (NCBI taxonomy): Eukaryota > Viridiplantae > Streptophyta > Magnoliopsida > Solanales > Solanaceae > Nicotiana > Nicotiana knightiana. The sequence goes on along the minus strand of ML384273.1, from coordinate 17,706 downwards.
TAATCTTATCCTTAATATTGACTCCTGGTTTGACGTCCCCATCTACTTCGTCTTCCAAGCACGATAGATAGTAGTACATATGACGGCATGATACATGTCTGGCCCTATAGTTTATCCTTCCACAATGATCTTTTGGTTCCACATGTGCTGTGCTTCAAACTTGAACGGGATAACATCTTTCTTAAAATTTTCCTTGTACTAGACCATGTTGGAAACCCGAGGTATGACTGGTTTTCTTCTAGCTTGTCTCATTACCCTTATAGGAGCGTAAGGGTAGATGCTTCGCAACCCGATCAGTACCAAGTGAGTAGTTCCTTTTGATATGATGATGATCTCACTACTGGGAGACCATTCAAACATCCAATTTACTTGCTCGTCTGTCATATTGCTCAAGAAATGCACCCAACTTACAATTTTTCATGGGTTTGCAAACCTGTCTGGAATAAACATCATTTTCTTTGGCTGATGGTTGGCTATGTAGTCATTTAGTGGCCTTCGCAGAAGCTGTTGACTATACTCACCCCTCTGAAAGTGTTCCAGCAGCCAGACTTGTAGCAATATATTGCAACCTTCAAAGTGTCCAAACCTATGCTTACTGATCTAGAGCATAGTACATCTCAGCTAAGATCATTGGGATGATAGTATAAGTTTGTCCTTCGATACCGTCCATTAAGGTCCTGGCGAACATGGCTAAGAGAATATGAATCCTTCCTCCTTTCATTGGAATATCAATAACCTCATCAATCAGCCAATGAACACATAAACCCGGTGATGCACCCATCTTAAGGAAGTAATGGCTAGTTCGCCGTGATGAAGGCGATATGATTTTCTATGCCCATAATGCTTGTAGAGAAACTCAAAAGATATGTATGACTTCTTAAGACATAGTAGATCGTCATTCTTCTTAAAACCCAACATTTTTAGAAAATCGCAGGGAGTACGATTTTCTTTCACTCGTAATCCCGTACTATCCCACGGCAACTTGGTGAAACCGCCTATTTCTTCTAGGAGAGGAGTCATTTCTATATTTTCAAACTGAAAAACAGATCGTTTCTTATCACAGAACATAGTAGGGGCCTCGATCAATTCCCTATTTGGTTGAATGTTCAGCAAAGATGACAAGTCACCAAATACTGTCCTCACATGATTCTTGTCACAAGGCAAAAGTTCTTTCCACCAATCAAGTAGCAAAGGTGGGATATTCTGGACCACACCGAACCTGGGGATTTTGTGCTTCATTTTTTGTAAACAAATAAGAGTTAGCCCTTCCCCCCTCTAGATTAGACTACTTACGCAATAATGATCAACATGATGGCACATTTTCTCCAAGTAATGCCCATAACATGACAATATCCTTTGGGATTATGGAAATCTCTTTGGAATTTGGACAAGGTTTATATAAGCAGGTTGTTACGTTAATAATGCTTCAACAGGTACTAGGTTTAGCATGATGCATATACATTTCGAATTGGAGTGGGGTTTATAGAAGGGTCTAGACTGGTACTCCCAAGTGGACAACTTAAGAGAGAAAGGCACGGGACCGTCGACTGCACCGCTGATCGAATAGTCTGCCACGAATAAGGCTTTCAGATTTAAAAAGGGTGATTTTCAGGAAAGCGCACACACTCATCAAGCGCCACTATATTGATAATAAGCACGAGAGAAGTATGATGTGGAGCATGTAGTATGTAAAGAATAATAACACATTGTCAAGTATTTCCATGATAAAAGTATGAAAAAAGCAATAAATAACATACTAAAGGCGAACATGAAAAGAAGAGAAAAGAAAAGAAAGACAAATGAGAGAAGTTAGTTTAGCTCATGAAAATATGCGAGAACATAATGAAGCAGGTAAGGAAATAGGAATGGGAGAGTCATAATATACAAGTCTTAGATAAGATTAAGGAGATGGATAGAGGTCATACATGTAGCAAATAAAGGAGAAGGAGGAAATAGATGTGCATGTCATAGTTGTTTAAAACTAATAGAGTTCAATAAGAGAAAGGATGTGAATGTCGTAGCAGGTTAAAGAAAATTAAGGCGAATAAGGAAAGGGATGTGATCCACATAAGTCAAGTTCGTTATGGTAAGAGCCTAAATATATCCCCATCAGAGTCGTCATGTTGTTGCGACCTTTTTTCTCGCAAAAGAGGGTTTCGACATGTGACAATTCTATTAAATAAGTATTAAACGATAAGACTTGCCACCTAACAATTTTAAGGGAATTTGGGCACCTATTGGAAAATAACTCTGTTTGATTAGTCTATGTCACAAAGTTCGGATAATGGATCAAATTACCTCAAAGAGAAGGTGTTTGGCACTCTTCTTGTGTGATACTTATGATGTTTGTAAAGAGTTTTCTTTCTAGCCAGTGGGATCTATGTGTTGCAATGTCAGTTCGGATTGGTTGAGGAAGTTTGCACGACCGTCACAAGGATGAATATGCGCTTGGCAGAAAATTTGAGATGCTTTACGACTCGTGCCACATGATCTTATAAAGAATTCAACTGGATAACAGTAAGAGATCATGGAAGTTATAAAGGAATAGTGATGTGGTTATCAGATGATGTGTATTATGGCTTTGAGCTAAGTGGGAGAGTATGTTATCGACAGTTAGATTACATGGTCGTATGTTATATAGCTTTGCACCGAGGCATACTTGTGGATCACTTGAAGGGGCTGGCTTCGAAGATGACGCAGGAAGGAAATCGTTGGATGCATGATGTACTATACTTTATAGGCATATGGAAATTTTGGAAAGATTCGGGTTTGAGAATCATTGTGGTCATGGGTGCAAGGAAAAACAATCGAAGGGGTGCTTCTTTTAGAGTACTCAGGTACCAATGAGGTAGAAGTCTTTCTGGTGTATTGGTTGTGCACCAGCGATTAGAGTACGTAAATGACTTTGGAGAAGGTTCTAATTAGTTCAAGATTTGTATGTGGTATTTGAGGGTTCCCCCGATTTGAAAATGGCTATGATCTGAGATTTGCATTGGAAGGGGCCAAGACTTGCGATATTTCTATACCTTTATTGATTCTACATTTTAGTATCAAAGAGGATAAAGATATATATTAAATTCATAGAAGGTCTATTCAGAGTAGCAATTTTGATTACGGTACTATTGGGTGCTTAAGAGGGAATACAGTGGCCTAAAAGCCTTAAGACGATGTGGTTTAACGCTAAGATATCTAGGTGTGAGCTTTGATTAAGGACCGTGGTGTACTGGCATGGAAATGTGTTAACTTGAAGGCAAGTCAAGAGGAACTCGAAGAAATTTGTCAGCTTGGTAGTTGTCTAGATCAGCATAGTAATAGATGTGATCGGTTTCTTTTGGTGTGGTGAAACATTACAGGTGTTTTGTGGAAATACACTTGGCTTTGGTGACCTGCCTGACTTGGTTGACTTAGAGGGATTTAGTTCTGATGTCTTAGTTATGTACAAATGGGTTTTGACGAGTTCTTGATGGTTTCAACCAAAACTAAGATAAATGTCTTCTATGGGTATGAAAGGTTTGTTGCATGTCGCAATTTTCTCTCCTGAAGTGGGTTAAGTTGAAGGTTTTTGGCTGGTATAGTGTTTATCTTACTTGTGATTCAAAATTGATAATGAGATTCTCATATTTTTCATATGATGACATGATAGATACGGTGCACTCCATAGGATTGATATAGCATGTACAAGGTTGCGGTTCAGTTTTGAAAGGAAGGTCATGAGTTCTAGAAAACATGGACGCTTTCAAATGTTTAGAATAATGTTGGCATTATCTAGTATAACCGAGAAGGTTGTACATTTCATAAGTCGCATTGTGTTTTGACAAGCGGATTGTTGACTAGTTTTACGGTAATTGCCTTGTTGTTGACTACTTATGTTTAAATTTTGATACGTGGCCCGAAATATTTACATAATTATCTCCGGTGAAGTGATATTGTATGAGAGACGTGCCAGTCATTTGAGTTGTGGAGTTGGGATCGGATATGAAGATTCTTATGTCCTTGGGATTTGGAGACTGGGAGTTCTCAGAGGTAGACTATTCCTTAGTTATGGACTGTGAAGATAATATAATAGTTAGACAGTTAATGGTATGTATTATGTATAGGTTACTATGGAATCTCGAAAGGTTATTTACCTATTATTGGATGATCAAAGTTAATTTGGGAGCCTATTAGTAGGCCTAGTGAGAATGTGTGTTCTACATTTTACTCAACACAATTATAATTGAGGGTGTGTCATTGACTAAAGTTTATCTTAATAATGATATGTTTCATGTTTTACTCTCTTATTCTATGATAGCTTGTAACCCTATTGACTATTTACACACATGATGTGGTTTTTCTTGAGGTATGTGGCGAAGTTTGAGTGAGATGGCTCTTGGGATGTTAAGTTGATCATTGCACTTGTTCGTGCATTTTTATTTTTGGTGATATGTGATGATATCCTTTTCTCCATGGTTTTGGTTATGCGCATCATTTTCTTGCTGTTGGTACACATGGGGTTGGTGGGTATGAGAATTTTGGCAATAGGTATTCCATATGGACCAGTATGTTTGGATCAACTTACGCACTGCACCGGAGTTATGAGTGGATATGATCCTTTGTGCTTATATTGTGTGTCTTGCTTCTCCTTTATGGGACGGTTTCATAGCATTTTGCTTTGTGGTTGTATTTGTTGAGCTTGTAGAGATGGTTCTTTTATTTGGGTTCTTCTTCCTTTTTTGGTAATATGGGAGTTCTTGATTATTGGATGCACGTATTGCATCGTATGTGGATCTATGTAGCATAAGGTGTGGTATGTCAGTCAAGTAGCTTGTACTGGGAGAAATGAGATCTTTAGACCTGGAATTACTACCATTATATTTGGTTAAGGTATATTTGGAAAAATAATTTCAGCAACCGGCTTAGAATTTAGCAATGGCTCTTATCAGATGAGAGCTCCATGGACTTTTGATATTATGAATGGTTATGATTTTCTACATGCTTCTTTCATCATTTTCAATTTATGACGGACTAGAACAAGGTTTTATTTGATATGACGTATGTTGCCAGTACCGGGTAAGTGATGAGCATATATTATTGTTGACAGATATCAGTATGAGTACATGAGTTATGTGGTATATCGTGTGATTATATCCTGGAATATGGTTGTGGCTTGACACAGCTTGTTTAGACTTATACATTGTAGATATGCAAAAATTGGGTCTTATAATGAATTACAAATCTTGGAGATTGTGTTCTATGGTTTGTGGGACAAGGTTGGACAAAGAATCTTCATTTAGGTTGTTTTGATGGGCTTATATGGATTGAGGTCATGTGGGATCACCATGGGTATGTGCATGGTGAGTTTATACAGTGATTTGATGGTTTTGGAATGATTCTTGTCATGTTCGAGGATGAACGTATGTTTAATTAGGGGAGAATGTAAGGACCCGACAAGTTGTTTTGAGCATTGGCATTCCGTTTGGTGGTTTAAGGTCTTGAGTAGCTTCATACGATGTATTACGAAATACGTACATGTTTGGTTTGGTCTCGGGAAGATTTTTGAGAGATTTGGAACACTAAAATCCTAGCTTGGAATATTCAGTTGGAACTATTAACCAAGTTTAACTTTGTGTATTTGATCTCGGATGGGAGTTTTGATGGTTTCGTTAGGTCCGCATGGTAATTTTGGACTTTGGTGTATGTCCGGATTTGAGTTCCAGTGTTCCTAGATGATTTTGAGGATAATTGAAAATTTTTGGATGTTTGAAGGTTTGGAGAGTTGATGGGTTTGACCCATAGTTGACCTTTGGAATATGTTTGTTTGGTGATTTATAACTTGTGAATAAATTTGGGGTCATTATGAGTTGTTTAGACGTGTTTGATATGGGTTTGACATTTGGAAATTTGAAATAGTTCATTAAGATTTAATTGAGGTGCGATTTGTGATTTTGATGTTATTTTGTGTGATTTGAGGCTGCAAGTAGATCCCCTTTATTTTTCGGGACTTATTGGTATGATTGGACGGGGTCTCAGGGGCCTCAAGTGTGATTCCGGGTGGTTTCGGGTAATTTTTGCTATGTTTGAGTTGGTAGTTTTTAGTGTGTGAGGGTGTTCATTGCAATCGCGGTCAGTGTGACACGTTCACATAAAGGATCTTTTGGTATGTAGGTCTGGTTCTCATCGTGTTTTTGGATCAGAGCCGCATTCCCAAAGTATTGGTTCCAGGTTAGCCGCATCGCATGTTAGTTTCGCGTTCGCGAGGAGTTAGTTCTAGCATGTAGGGCCTTTTGGCTAGATGCATGGATTGTGCTTCCTGAACGCGGAGTGGACCTCGCGTTCACGAAGGGTAGTGTTGGGTAGTACATTTAAGTTCTTATTTTGGACTGTAAACTTCTTTATCACATTTTGTGATTGGGAGCTTGAATTGAGGAATTTTTTAGGCGATTTCACCACTTGGATTAGGTAAGTGTTCATAACTCGGATTTGATTATTATTCCTAGTTCAATCCTTGATTTTAGCATTTGATTGATGAATCTAAGAAAACAATTTGGGGTTTTTGGCAAAACTTTTCTAAACTAAATTGAGATTTGAATATTTATTCGCAGTTGGATTTGGATTAAACTTGTATGCTTGGACTCATATTAGAATGGGTTATCAAAATTTGTGAGTTTTCGGGTTCTGGGTGCATACTTGGGTTGTCATTGGGGTGACATTGCATATTTGTTTAAAGATTATACCATTATTATTTGGTTTTAATTCATGTGGCATTATTTGATGTTATTAAGTTATTTGTGGCGAGATTCGAGTCGTTCGGAGGAAGATTGCGCGGGAATGCATTTTTAGAGTGTTGTTTTGGCTTGATTAAGGTTAGTATCCTGGCTAACCTTGTGTGGGGAATACCCCTAAGGATTTGGCCTCTTTTCCAAAATGTGCTATGTTAAAAGCGACGTGTACATGACGTGACGAGTGTGGATACGGAGGCTATGTATGGCTTCTACCTGGATTAGACCTTAGGCTATTATTATGCCTTAATTTTAGGATGTATTGTACATGAAACATGCTTATAACTTTGTGGCTATGTGACCATCATAGCTACACTTATTTTAGCCTTAGTAATGCTTTATTTGTTAAAACACCCATCCGCATTTTACTATGTTCATGTCCTTTTGCACCTTGTTGATATATTATGAACTCATATCTTTGATTGAATTTTAGCATATTTGATTTGTGATTATTGTGGCACGTGTGGATATGTTAAGCAGATTTTGTGGTTATTGGCACGAGGTCTTTGCCGTGCACATATAATATAATGTGGCATGAGGTCTTGTCTTGCGAATGGGATTTATATTGTGGCATAAGCTCTTTGTCGTGCGAGTGTGATTTACATTGTGGCGCGAGTTCTTTGTTGTGCGAATGTGACTTATATTGTGGCATGAGGTCATTGCCGTGTGAGTTTGATTTACATTATGGCTCAAGGTCTTTGCCTTGCGAGAGTAATTTATATTGTGGCACGAGGTCTTTGTTGTGCGAGTATGATTTATATTGTGGCATAAGGTATTTGTCTTGAGAGTGTGCTTTACATTGTGTCACGAGTTCTTTGTCGTGCGAGTGTGATTTACATTATGGCATGAGGTCTTTGCCGTGTGACTGTAATTTATATTGTGGCACAAGGTATTCCTCGTGCGAGTGTGATTTTTATTGTAGCATAAGGTCTTTGTCTTGAAAATGTGATTTACATTGTGACACGAGTTTCCAGCAACTCTGATTTATATTGTGGCACGAGGTCTTTTCCGTGCGAATGTGATTTACATTATAGCACGAGGTCTTTGCCATGCGAGTGTAATTTATAATGTTGCACGAGATCTTTGATGTGCGAGTGTGATTTACATTGTGGCACGTGTTCTTTGTCGTGCGAGTGTGATTTATATTGTGGCATGAGGTCTTTGTCGTGCGCTTGTGATTTATATTGTTGCATGAGATCTTTGTTGTACGAGTTTTATTTACATTGTGGCTCAAGGTCTTTGTCGTGCGAGTATGATTTAATTTTTACACGAGGTCTTTTTCATGCAAGTGTAGTTTATATTGTGACACAAGGTCTTTGCCGTGCAGGTTTGACTTATGTCATGGCACGAGGTGTTTGTCGTGCGAGTGTGATTGATAATGTGGGCACGAGGTGCCACATTTGTGCTTTTCTAATTGATGACTTGGTGTTGAAGCCGAGCCTACTTGTATTGAATTTTTATCACTTGTTATGATGAGATTAATGTTATTGTTTTTCTGCTATACTTCTTGTGTTAGTCTTAGATATATTGCACTATTATTTGACTAGCGAGTATCACATAACTTGAAGATACTTACCGGGTCCCAAATGTACTCATACAACACTTGTGCATCTTGCGTGCAGAATCTTGAAGCTGAGCTGCTATGGATGACGAAGGTAGACATAGAAGTCGAATTTGCGTCCCAGATTTGACCTACCATTTGTTCATGGTAGATTAGGATATCATTTTTTTTTCTGTAACTTTCAAATAGATGACGTGCTTATTTCTTTTACCAGCTTAGTAAATCCAAATCGTAGTGGCTTGTGAATTGTTCTAACAGTCCTTGGGGTAGTTATATTGAATTATTTTGCAGTTTTATTTACAATATTAATGATTTCTCATTATAGTAGTGACTTATACTATTTGGTTTACCTAGCGGGTCTGGTTAGGTTCCGTCACAACTTGGTGGGGGGTTTTTGATCGTCACAAGTTGTATGGTCAGCACGCTAGATCTTCACCTGTAGAGTACACATGATCCTAATTCTTAGGTAAGACAGATATAGGGTTCATAAGCATTGGTATGTCAGTGTCACGACCCCAAACCTAAACTGGCCGTCATGGAACCTATCATGGAACTAGGCTAGCCAACCATTTCAAACTATCAATATATTTCATAATTTCCCCAAAATTTAGCAGATTTTAAAAATATCAGAAAGTGATAAAACAAATAGACACTTCCCCAAAACCTGGAGTCAACTGTCATGAGCATCTAAGAGGTGATACAGTCTAATACAAATCTTCTACTACAACAAGTCTGAGAAGTGAAGTACAAATGATAGAATAGGGAGGAGAAAGAGTAGTGTTGCAGATGCCGAGCAGCTACCTCACAATCTCCGAACAATGCTCCAAATAGGGTAGCTCAACTATCGCTCTGCCCCGGTACCTGAATCTGCACACAAGGTGCAGGGAGTAACGTGAGTACGCCAACTCAGTACGTAACCAAAGTATCTAAAAACATGAGTGTGGTAACGAGCATTTATAAATCATGAAAAATCGTATAATAAGTGACTGTGGAAATAAGTAAATCAACTCAGGAATTTACATTTCCGAGTATTTCATAAAACTCCAGTTTCCATTTAAAAATCTCATATAAAAACATTTATCATCAGAGTGTAAAGAAGAGTGAAAAACAGTAGTTTCATAAAATATATGCCCCTCAGGCACAGTATCACTCACAATAAAGCCTCTCGGACAAGCCTCTCAGTCACTCGTCACTCTACTCTCATAAGGCAATGCTCACACTCAGCACTCTCACTCATCAGGTACCATATAACAAATGTTGTGGCGTACAGCCCGCTCCCATACATATATATATAAGTATATATTATTGCGGCGCGCAGCTCAATCCATATATAATGTATATTGCTGCGGTGAGCAGCCCGATCTATATAACATACGTTGCGGCGTGTAGCCCGATCCATATAATAGTCGACTGCGCTCACTGGGGGTGTACAGACTCCTGGAGAGGCTCCTTCAGCCCAAGCACTTTATTGATGTGGCGTGCAACCCGATCCAATATATAATACATATTGCTAAGGCGTGTGGCCCAATCCACATATAATACATATATATTGTTGCGGCATGTAGCCCGATCCATACATAATGTATATATTGCTACGGCGTGCAGCCCGATCCATATGTAATATATAACATATATATTGTTGCGGCGTGCAGCACGTCCCATAACCATCCTCACCTACTCGGCACTCGGCCTAACACAAATATACTGATAACTTCCCTCATATACTCGGCCCTCGGCCTCATTACATATATACTCATAACTGACCTCATATACTCGGCTCTCGACCTCATTACATATACTCATAACTGTCTTCACATACTCGGCACTTGGCCTAACACACATATATATTGTTGCGGCGTGCAGCCCTATCCATAGCTATCCTCACATACTCGGCTCTTGGCCTGACTCAGTCACCCTCACAAGCCACTTGGGAAATTCCTCTCGACTCACGGGACCCAGCCCAAAATACTTTTCAGAGTTTTCAAAGCAGTGTGATAATAGTGAAAATAACAACAAGTCGAAAACATGACTGAGTTCCCAAATGTTCTATCAGGATAGTGTAAGAATAGTGTAAAAGTACCTCTTAGGGTCTAAACAGGTCGGCACAAGGCCCCAATCATGGAAAATACCCCTGGGGGTCTAAACAGGTCGGCACAAGGCCCCAAACATGGCTCACAACCCATAAGCAAGTATAAATTTCTAAAATACAGGATATCATAAGGTTTCAAATCGAATACGCTGCTTAATAGTCGCTACGGCATGGACCAAGTCACAATCCTTATCGGTGCACGCCCCCACGCTCGTTACCTATCATGTGCGTCACCTTATTTACCACAACAATATTAAATATCGGGGTGTCATATCCCCAGGTTTAGAATTAAAATCGTTACTTACCTCAAAACAGCCCAGAAGCTACTCTATGATGCGCTTGCCCCTCGAATTCTCTCCCAAATGCTCCGAATCTAACCAAAAATCAGATTAACATCATCAATACACGCTAACGAAACAAAACCCAATCGAAAGACATAAATTTTAACACAATTCTCGAAATCGGCTAAAACTGAGCCCTGTGCCCACGCCTCAGAATTCAATAAAATTTACATCACTAGAATCCTCATCCTCCCACGATTCTATACATACCAAAAACTCCACAATCGGACCATAATTGCCCACTCAAATCACCAAAAGAATTTCCAATCTTCCACCCCATTTTTCCCAAGTTTTTCCACTTTAATTTTTCAAATTACAAGCCTAATCTGAACAAAATAGCATAGGAATGAGTTATATAGCCCGGGAACTTACCTCCACTGAAGACCCTCGAACACCTTCTTCAATTTGCTCTCAAATAAGCTCCACCTGCATGCAACAATGGAAGAATAAACAAAATTTTGCGGAGACATTCTTTTATACTGTTCTGCCTAGTTAATCCGCAGTCGTGGACCTTTCCTCACACATGCGGTTCCAGGTGCACACCTGCGAAATCTCACTAACAGTCCAAACCTCGCACCTGCGGCTTCGATGGTGCGGCCCATGCTTCGCACCTGCGGTTTTCTCCTGCCTGGCCTAGTTTCGCACTTGTGCAGGGTCCTTCGCACCTGCGGCATCGCACCTGCGGCTGCCCATGCGCAGGTGCGGCCACACCAGCAGCTTAATACCAGCAGCCTTTTGCTGCAAATTTCCCACGTTCAAACCTCCGCCAACCATCCCAAATCAATCTCGATCCCCTCGCGGCCCCAACCAAACATACCAACATGCCCCATAGCATCATTCAAACTTAGTCGAGCCTTCGAAACACCAAAAACAACGCAAAAACACAAAAATTACATTGAATTCAAGCCTAGAACTTTGAAACTTCTAAATTCCGCCAACAATGCTAAAACCATCCAAAACACATCCGATTGACCTAAAAATTTGCACACATATCCAAAATGAGATTACGAACCTGCTCCAACTGTCGGAATTCCATTCCGACCCTGATAGCCTATTTTCCACTGCCGATCGGAAATCGCCACAAACTAACTTTCGCCAATTCAAGCCTAATTCTACACCGGACATCAAAACTACATTCCGAACACACTCCTAAGTCCCAAATCACCCCCATGAAGCTATCCGAACCATAAAATCCGCATTCCAAGGTCGTTTACCAATAATTCAACTTTCCGTTGACTTTTCCACTATTGAACCAAGATAAGAGACTAATTTTCTCATATCTCTCCAAAAATCGCTCAGAACCCGAGCCAACTAATCTAACACAACGCAATGAAGCTGAACCACATATAATGAAGCGGAAATGGGGGAAACGGGGCTAAACTTCTCGGAACGACCGGCAGGGTTACAGTCAGAGTCGGGGTGGTACAGGTCGAGTGAGGCCAACCAGCCATTTTACAGTCAGTGTGGTTGAGCACATACCAGACAGTGTCGTAAAAATATAGGGGGTATCTTGGTGTGGGAGTCAAGGTCACAAGATTCAGTAATGTCACCGGTTGGGCCACAGAGATAGGGACAAGAGATGAAATGAAGCCTCGAGCTCTGTTGTTGTTTGAGGTGATCTGATGTGTGCATGTCACGACCCTAAATCCCAACTTAAGGATCGTGATGGCACCTAGTATCTGAAACTAGGTAAGTCAATCACTTACAATAGTTAAACCAATAAAACTTGATGATAGGAAGCAGAGTTTAATATAAATGCAGAAATAAAGGTAATACAATCCAACACGACGATAATCGCAACAAAACCCCAAGACTAGGTAGTACAAAGCTATGAGCTCTAGATGAACACATAGAAATATCTCTAAATACAATATTATTCGGGCATATAGTTGTCAGTATATGCGTAAGGAAAGGACTCCAAGGGTCTTGCGATGAACAAAGCAGCTCTAGCTTGAATCCTTGTGACCAAAGAAGCTCACAAGGACCGGGCCCGCTATCTCTAGTACCTAGATCTGCATAAAAATATGCAGAAGTGTAGTATGAATACCCCATGGTCGGTACCCAGTAAGTATTAAGACTAATCTCGGTGGAGTAGTGATGAGGTTCAAGTCAAGACACTCACTAATGAAATAACCTATGTAGAATATCAATATAAAGCTGACAACGGGAAGCAAGATAAATAGATGGAAACAATGAATAATCACATGATAAAATAGCCAAGTAATCAATCACAAATAAAGTACATGTGAAAGAAATTAAGAAAAACAATGATAGTTCTAATCATCAACCGCTCCGACACAAGATTTACAACAAAAATCACCCTGAGGTACCACACCTCGTAATCACGAATCACAAGTCACAAATCATGAATAATATACCCATAACATCGTGCCAACGTTATCAATCACCTTCGTACGGCAAAGACCTCATGCTACAACGTAAGTCACATTGACACAGCAAAGACCTCGTGCCTCAACAAATACCACAACTGGCAAAGACCTCATGCCACAACGCATGTCGTATTCGTGTCAATTATCACTAAAATGGTTAAAAAGAATTAATCAAAATCAAATCAATTTAAGCATGAGAACAATTTCTTTACTTCAAATCTATCAAAAATAAAAATAAATTAAAGCATGATAAAAATTTATTTATTTAGAATTTATCAAAAATCCAAAAAAACTAAAGCATGATAAAAATTTATTTACTTAAAATTTATCAAAAATCAAATAAAGTAAAACATGATACAATTTCTTTATTTAAATTTTATCAAAAAAATTTGTTATGTTACCAAAAACTCAAAAAAAAAGAGATAATAACTCCACATAGGTAAATCCATCGTGACAACCAATTCATCAAGTAATAACAAAGATACAGATTAGCGCATTGAAACAACGCAACAAATTACGTAAAATGCATGACACACACGAGAAGTCATAAACTGTTCCAACACAAAAATAACAACACGAATCACTATGATGTGCTACATATAATTATCACAACCATCCTTAAGTCGCCGCATGAGCTTCACATTTACAAAACATTATTTTTGAAAAAGCTTCCCGGGCTTTATCCCCTTTATCTCGCAGTGTATACATCACAATGAAGTACTAATGTTCTTTGACCTCAACTTTCTGACATGCCTGTCCAAGATGGCCCCCGGCTCCTCAACATAAGTCAAATATGTATCCAATTGGACTGAGTTGAAATCTAATACATAGGACGGAACACCATAATACTTCCAGATCAAGGAGACATGGAGCACCAAGTGGACTGCCGATAAGCTGAGTGGCAATGTATGTTTGTAGGCCACCTCACCAACTCTCTCAAGGATATCAAACGATCAATATACCTAGGGCACAAATTTCCCTTCTTCCTGAACCTCATCACACCCTTCATGGGTGAAGCCTGCAACAAAACCATCTCTCCCACCATAAATGCTACACCACGAGCACTCCGATTAACATAACTCTTCTGTCTAGATGGTGTCGTACGAAGCCAATCTTGAATCAACTTGACTTTCTCCAAGGCATCTCAAACCAAATAAGTGCCCAACAAGCTAGCCTCTCCCAGCTCAAACCAACCAACTGGAGAACGATACCGCCTCACATATAAGGCCTCATAAGAAGACATCTTAATACTCGTTTAGTAGCTGTTCTTGTAGACGAACTCAGCAAGCGGTAGGAACTTATCCCAAGACAAGTCTATAACACATGCACGTAGCATATCCTCCAAGACCTGAATGGTGCGGTCAGACTGTCGGTCCGCTTATGGGTGAAATGTTGTACTCAACTCAAACCGTGTGCCTAACCCATGTTACATGGCTCTCCAGAAATGCGATATGAAATGTGTGCCTCGAATAGAGATAATAGACATTGCCACACCATGGAGACGAACAACCTCACAAATATAGATCATAGCAAGCTCCTCTAAAGAATAGGTAGTCACCACTAGAATGAAATGTGCCGACTTGGTCAGCCTATCCACAATAACCACACTACGTCAAATTTATTCAATGTCTATGGGAGCTCAAAAACAAAATCCATGGTAATACTCTCCTACTTCCACTCGAGAATCTCAAGCCTTCGAAGTAAAGTTCCCGTCCTCTGATGCTCGTACTTCACCTGCTGGCGGTTCAAACACCGAGCCACATACTATACTATATCTTTCTTCATTATTCTCCACCAATAGTGCTGCATCAAATCCTGATACATCTTAGTGGCACCTAGATGAATGCAATACTGCAAATTGTGGGCCGATTCAAGGATCAACTCACGCAACCCATCCACATTGGGAACATATATCCAGCCCTGCATCTGCAACACCCTATCATCCCTAGTAGAAACCTCCTTGGAATCGCCATGCTTCACTATGTCCTTAATGACAAACAAATGGGGTCCATTATAGTGATGCTCTCTGATGTGCTCATACAAAGAAGACCGAGAAATCAAGCAATTAAGAACCCGACTGGGTTTTGAAACATCCAGTCTCACAAACTGATTGGCCAGAGCTTGAACACCCATGGCTAGTTTCCTCTCTATTGTTGGTCGATATGCCAAACTGCTCCATACTCTCCGCCTTTCTACTCAAGGAATCGGCCACAACATTAGCCTTCCCGAGATATTAAAAAAATAGTGATATCATAGTCTTTCAGCAACCCTAACCATCTTCACTACTGCAAATCAAGATCCTTGAACTTGAACAAATGTTGGAGACTTTGGTGGTCGGCATAGACCTCACAAGGAACACCGTACAGATAGTGCCTCTGAATCTTCAATGCATAAACAATAGCTGCCAACTCTAAGTTGTGTACCGGCTAATTCTTCTCATAAACCTTCAACTACCAAGACGTATAGGCAATCACCCTAGCGTCTTGCATCAACACCACAC
The DNA here is from genome assembly GCA_005239525.1 of Nicotiana knightiana. Lineage (NCBI taxonomy): Eukaryota > Viridiplantae > Streptophyta > Magnoliopsida > Solanales > Solanaceae > Nicotiana > Nicotiana knightiana. The sequence goes on along the minus strand of ML384273.1, from coordinate 2,067 downwards.
AAAGTCCAATACACGACGCATCACAATACACAGTGTAAGACCCCGAACCTGTAGGCAACACCAACACTGGGGATGTAGTCAACACATTCTTGAGATTTTGAAAGCTCACCTCACACTCCTCATAAAATCTGAAAGGAGAACCCTTCTAGGTCAATCTAGTCAAAGGTGCAGCAATGGATGAGAAACCCTTTACGAAATGGTGATAAAATCCGGCCAACCAAGGAAATTCCGCATCTCAGTAGCTGAAGACAGTCTGGGTCAAATATGAATTGCCTCAATATTCTTTAGATCTACCTTTATCCCCTCACTA
>ML384270.1:18819-44628 GCA_005239525.1 Nicotiana knightiana | reverse complement strand
TTTTCAACCCCAACTCTTAGATATCCCCGATCCTGCCCCCCCCCCCCTCAGTGTGAGCACTGCCTAGGAGTCCAAGAGACTTATCCGAACTCTGGCACATTGGGGCTGACCTTCCAAACTGTTTCTTTGAAAAGGTTCTGATGTGAGCATTGCTTGGGGTCCCTGAGGCCCTTGGGAACTTTGACACACCAGAAGCCTATTTGATGTATTATGGACTGTTGGTGTACTCCAGACTTGATTGAAGGCCTATCTTTTAGGTTGACTTTGGGCCTGCCAAGGCTCCCTATAGTATAGTGATTTTTATCATGTAATTCTTTTGCATTGGTCTGTAATAATAATCTTTGAAATAGATATGGGGTTATTAGTAAAAGGTGGGAGGGATTTTTATATATATTCTTGATTGGGTTCGGGTAGAAATCATTCCTATAAGATTGTTGTGATTATTTATATGCATTAGAGACCATGCCTATAGGACTTATCTCATTATTTGTAGTCCTGAATTTCACACCTGCATCCTAGAAATCCTGTTATAGGACGTTTATCAACTCTGCATCAAAATCCATGTTTATGCATATTCTCAAGTCTCAATGTGCATTAGAAACCATGCATGTAGGATCTTCTTTGGGAATTATCAAACTTGTCTAACATTCTGTTAACATCTCCGCTCACTTAGACATCATGCCTATAGGAAACAAATATCAAAAATCAGTCTTGACACTTAGACATCATGCCTATAGGAAGTAAGTGTAAAAATTAGTTTATGTGTTTAGATATCATGTCTATAGGAAATAATGCTTGTAATCAGTTTCAGCACATAGAAAGCATGCCTATAGGATCTAAAAAGATAAAATATGTCTGTTAAAATCAGTCATTGGTTTACAGTTTAGATACCATGTCCATAGGATTCTACCCGGTTATCACTTAGGCAAGCCTGTAGGATAATTAAAATCTTGGGTCTAAAATTATGATTTTCTTTCTGCTTGAAACATGCCCAGATTCAGTAAGTAAAAAAATCAATAGGAAAACTGATGGATACTTACAGCCTCGCTTTAATAAACCATTGTACATTCTGTTTGTGCTAATTTAGATGCCCTGCCTATAGAACCCCCTCCCCCCCCCCCCCCTAAATCGTTTAAAACTGCTTGTTTGAATAAGCGTGCAACTGTCTGTTTATTTGTGGAGGTAAGCATGAGCCCCCTTAATTGCTCCTTATGTGACAGTCTTACTTGATTTTTTGTTTGTCTCTTAGATTTTCCCCTTTTAAGCAACATAGGTGAGTTTAGAACCACCTTAAGTAGAGGTCCTAAACACCTACAGGGCCATAGGTAAGGAACGGGTAGTGCACGCATAGGATACGTACTGGATACTATTAGAACGCTTAGGTAATAATTAATAAAAGGGAGGGTACCTGAGTAGTAAAGGAGATGATGACCTGTGCGCTAATGCTACGCGTAACACCTCTATTTGAGGAAGGTTACCAAGTATTGCATAGAAGTGATCTTATAGGCTAATAAACCTAGGACCCCTTTAAATTCCGTTTTTTAAAGTAATCTCTATTTGTTTTTTAAATTGTTTTGTTTTCCTTTCAAGACTTATTCGCTTAAATTGAGTTTGGCTAGGACCCACCATTGTGTACCTCGAGGGGTGCCTAACACCTTCCCCTCAAGGTAATTTCGAGCCCTTACCCAATCTCTGGTGATGTAAACCAGTTTATGAGTTATTTGATTTAGGTGTCCTAACTCACCTTAATCTGTTAGGTGGCGACTCTTCAAATCCCATACCCCATCCCAATAGGAAGGGAGTTGTTCCAAAATGTCGAAACCCGAACTCCGCGAGGAAAAAGGGGGCGGCGACAGGGACTATATAAGCGCATGAGGTGGTCGATAGTGAAGGGGCACCCCTTGATATTGCTCGGGAAGAAACGTAAGAGGATTACGATCCTCCAGAATGAAGGGTGGATCTAACCGAGGTTACCTCATATCTCTTACAGAAGTCGATGATAACGGGGTCCATGGGGCCCAACGTGAAGGGATAAGTGTAAACACTTAAACATTTATTGACATGGGTGGTGATGGCTTCGTCAGGTTCGTGAACCACCACATGTTTGTTATCCCAATTACAATCCTTTTTTAATTCGGAAAGGAAATCCTCGGTGATCGAGCAAATGTACCTCGAGACCTGCTCACATCGACCTGGTACGGAAAAAGGTTTTTTAACCTTGAAATCGGCATTGACTGAGCACCCCCCCCGGAGATAAACATTTCCAGAGGAGGCTCTAGTGCCGGTTCCTCAACAGCATTGCACGAAACGGTCTCCTCAGTAGTCGGCCGCGAAGTAGAGGGAGTTTCTTTTTTAGGAACAGAGTTTGAAGACTTCGCCATTTATTTGAAAAGTGAAGGAAAGAGAGGAAGCTAAAAGGTTATGCTTGATGGTTTGGGAAGAAGACAGAACAAAAGTTCTAGCAAAAGATCTTTGAGTAATCAGAAGATTAATGCTTAGAAGTGTTGAAATCTCTAAGGTACGAGGGCAGATGGTTTGAAAGTAAAGTTTGAATGAACAAATGAAGGGGTATTTATAGTTTCTCAATGACGGTTCACGTCAAGGAGTGGTCGACCGGCAACTGACAAGCATTTAATGTCATTAAGATTTGACTGACGAGATGTTCCGACTGTTTTGTCGTTTCTGTCACGAAATATCGTAGTCAGGATCGGAAGTTCATGTCGTTTCCCGTCGATTACTCTCTGAAAAACGAGGGGACTATATGTATGCGGTAGAAGTCGAGCTCGACCACGACTTGGTAGATTAGACTTGGAACGTGGCAACCAAGGACTGAAAATCGACCTCGAAGTCTCGCCAAATCAGGACCCCAAGTCGGAACGCCTGCTTTCGAGCATTGAGTCCAGTGTCAGCCTTAGCCTCGAACAAGCTCGGAGAAACATTGTCGAAGATGACTAACAGAAGACCGAAATATCCGTGACCGGTCGGATATCACGGCGGTAATCTCGGCGCGTATCAGTAAGGAACCGGCAATCAGCAAATCAAGGTATTTTTACCTTTTATAGAATTGTACCTAAAGTAGGACTCTTCTACAATATAAAGGGGTGTTGATAATTCATTCAACATATTGTAACACGCATCCCAAAAATTCTTATATTCTCTTGTCATTATATTTTGATATCGATAAAAGCACTTTTGGCTCGAGGGTGACTAACCTTCCAAGGCTAAGACTGTTCAACTTGTGTGGTTTGCATTTACTTTCTCGTTGTTTATTTCAATTTCAATCTAAATTATCATTTTGTATCAAGTTAGATCACGTATCCTTAAAACCACGTACAAATTCAATTATTATCCGATTTTGTGGGTAAACAACTGTGCTTTATTGTTGAGTAAGTTGCACTTTATAGGTTCAGTTTCTCTTTTGTTTGTGCTATTGACAAATAGTGTTTATAAAAATTTCTGTGACTTGCCAGGTATTAGTGTAATATTTCTGGACTTCTATGCATGTTTTATCTGATTTTGGTACCATAGTTCCTTCGAATTGATTTCAATTTTTATAATGCTTGTTCTATGGTTTTTGCAATGACACTAGAGATTTTGGTCTAAATAAGGTCTCTAATTAGAACTTCTCTGCAGTAAAATTTCGAATTGAAATTTGGTCTTTTGTGAGCATAATATTATGAGATTTTGAAAGAGGAAGGTTAAAAAAAGAGAAGTTGTAACACGTTTGCACTTTATCATCAAATGAATAGGGCCATCAAATAGTATCTTCATTGAGAGGATACATTTGTCTTTACAAAAGTAGTAGGAGTACATACTTTCCGAAGGCATAGAATTATAACAGAAGAATTCAAATATTCAAGATCCATGAATAAGTCCAAGAGGTATTTGTGAATCTAAATTTGAACGGCTTGAATTAGAAGGACACAGATTTGATTGAAACTTGAAAAAAAGAGTTTTTTAAGTTGTGTTGAAAAATAAATTTTGAAAGTTGAAGTTGTGTTTGGACATGTATTTTATTTGAAAAAAAAGTTGAAGTTTTGTGATTGGATAATAAATTTTCGCCCAAAAACTGCCCTTGGGAACTTGAATTTTTTTTCCAAACATGATCATATTTCATAAATAAACATTGTTTTTAATTTTATTTTTTTTAAAATGAAGCTAAAATCTATATCCAAACGGGAGCCAGTCTCAGAGAACATTTGAAACTGTAATAGTATATTTGTATTAGTACATCTTTTGTTTGCTTCTATAACAGTCGAGTGTTGGAACTATTTACGTTGAGACCAAATATATATAAGCCCATGCACTTGCAAAGTTGTATAGTTTATAGTTCTTTGAGAAGATTTGTACTGTATCATATCCATTTAGAAATTCATCCCAATGTTACTACAGGTGCTCAAATAATTGTACCTTTCAAAATTTAATAATGTACCATGAGAAATATATATATTTCTTAAATCTACTTTGATTGCGCAATTAATATTTCTAAACGGATAATTATTACTCTTATGCATGTGTGTATGACAATAAAAGTGGATTCAAGTTTAATTTAGAGTATAATATTAATATTAATCATCGTGACTTTAGCTTTTATTCTAACGGACTGAATATCTTTTATAAGAAACTAGAAGAATATGCGACGATTTTTTCTCAAAAATTTCCAATAAATAATACAGACAATTCTTTTCCTTCTATCGAATAATGAGGAGATAGAAGCTGTGGAACGAGAGATAGATCTAAAAACTAGGTAACAAAACTAACAGTGTGAGTTAAATTTGCTATGGACAAAAAGAGAAGAATAATTTGATTTGAGCTAAGACCAAAAGCAGCACTATTTTTAACTTGTGGAAAAATGAGGTATCGATAGAAATATCTTTGTCATGATGTGGGATTGATGGAATATCAAAACTTTTGAAATTTGAGCTTCCGACTTTTTTTACTTTTTAAGATTTTCCACTCCTGCTTTTCTGGTTAGTCAATATTTTGTACATAATTTCGTTGTGGTCTTTGAAGTAAGAGAGGGATTTCGTGCCTTCCAAAGATTGCGGAAATTTTACTTTCCAGACTCTATTAAACTCATCTCCTGGAAGCTAAACATATGAAATGAGCGATATCATATATTTTTTCCGCTTTTAATTATTTAAAGGGTAAATATTTTTCCGTGTTTACACAATTCAATAACTTAAAATAAATAGTTAAAAAATAAAGTGATAATACGTATCACTTAATCATGAGTAAGTGGTAAATGTGTAAATGAAAAAACATTATATCTTGCATAATACCATTGCGCCCACTAATTTTTTGTGGAAAATTAATTACTTGATTTAATGTAAATATATATATGCTTTAGTCAATAATCAAGCATAGTTAATGGAAAACACTGTGGATTAGTACATCTAGTGCCACAAAAAACACAGGAATTTTTTTAAAAACATATCTGCTATTTACATAAAATTAATGAATATATAACATATCTTGTATGTACATCTTTAATTACTATATATTTTCTCTTGAATTCATCAATTAAATATGCTACAGCATAGTTGGAATGCTGGTTTTTTATATTCACAATCTGGATTGTTTTTTTTAAGGGAAGGAGGGCAGTGGTAAAGTAGTACAAAGAATGAGTGAATATAATGAAAACAAAACAGGATATTAAAAAATAAATGTACATTTAGTGGGTGCACGTGAAGACCGTGGCTGAAGGAACAAATCCATAATAACAACAACTCCAATTTCAAAAGAGTAGTCGGAATATATTTATATTTTATATTTATATACTCATACATACAGACATATGTATGAAATATATTATGCATTTGTTGCATATATATTATATATATATATATATAGTACTACTACTACTGTTTCATCCGTGACCATTTGGCAATACCGTTCGTCCACTTAAATACTATTCTCTAAACTACATCTAAATACTCAAAGATAAATTAAAAAAATTAAAAAAAAATAGAAGAAGGCATGAAATGTGGTCCTCCAGTCTGTTTCCCAAAACAGTAAGCTCCACAATGTAATAAGATTTTTTTTTAAAGATGCGAAAGAGGTGAGACCTGAGTACCACTCAATCAGGTCAACACCAATAAAAATTTTGACGTAAATGACCATGCAAGTACAGTTTCATTTTTTGGAATATGGAATTCAAAATTTATTAGTCCCATTAATTCAAATTCGTACTAGATAATTCAGAATTTTTTGGAATTGGTTATAGCCTGTTTGATCAAATTTTTTTGTTGTCGTCAAAAGTGCTCTTTCTTGGCCAAATGTTCTCTTCTTTCACACTTAAGCTACTTGGCCAAACTTTTAGAATGAAATAAATGTTTTTGGGTACAATTTTTTTAGAAGCAAGAAAAAATATTTTTTAAAATAAGCTAATTTTAGAAGGTAGCACTACTAAAAATCTGGCAAAATCATCCAAAAAAGACCAAAGTGGATCGGTCATGGGCAATAACCGTCCAAAACGCGATTATTTACGCGTGGACAGTATTTTGAAAGTCGTAAGGGCATACCAATCAAAGTTGGTCAGAAATTACCGACCAACTTTAGTTGGTCAGTTAAATTCAAAAAAAAAAAAATTGCCGAAAAAACCGACCAAACCAAAGTTGGTCGGTATTTTAATTATGTAATTAAAAAATGCACCATCTGCGAATCGAACATTGGTCTGTACTTTGGCAAGATAGTATTCAACCATTAGACCATTGGTGCATTTTGTTTTAAGACTGTCTTTTATTTCATTTATACTCTTTAATTATATTTTCGCACGAAAATAACCGATCAAAGTTAGTCGATTTTATTAAAAAATCAAATTATCGACCGAATTCGGTTGGTTTTTTAAAATGACCAGTCGAATTAACCGACCGATTACAGTCGGTTTTTCTAATATTAATTTGAATTTTAAATGAAAAACCGACCAAATTTGATCGATTTCTTGAAAAATAAATTTCGTGGGACTCAAAAATAGTTTCTCCCATTTTTGCGCCAAAGAAAACCGACCAAAGATGGTCAGTTTCGTAAAAGAAAATTAAAAAATAAAATATTTTAAAAAGCCAACTAACTTTGGTCCATTTTTTTATCAACCAAAATTGATCGATCGACCGTGGTCGATTTTTGCCGAATTTCTAATAGTGTTAGCCAAAGAGGCTATAAGTTCTCCATAAACTCCAATACAGCTTAATCTGCTGGAGATCTCACTCCAACAAGTTGTGGTAGGAGGATAACAATTCAAATGCAGGTATTAAGCAGATGAATATGAAATTATCACCTAGTGAATTGGTGGTCAACAAATTGTTTGTTTTCCCCGCCGTAAGAGTAATAATTAAAATTTAATTAGTCCAAAAAGTTAACATCAATCGGCACAAAAGTGAAGCCTTTCATTGCGAAAATCACGAATGAATGGAAGCTTAACTAGCAGTAGTATAACTTTTCAAACTAGTATAATATAATTTGGAAGCAAAGTCTTTCTTTATGATAAGTAGTACGCAAATTGTACGCAAAGATTGGTTAAGTAAGTAGTTTTCTACATGGGAGATGAGTAACATATTTCCCTCACCGGCAGTCATATCAGTCAGAACTTGTCGCACTGGACTGCAGTCGGATGATTATGATCCTTGTATTTTAAGTTTAAACCATCTGAACGAACCACTTTTCATAGGAAATACCAAACTTACACGGTATAAATTTAGATTAATCGGCCAATAAATTTTGAATACCGAAAGTTTAACTAAAAAAATAAAAAGACTCGCTAGTTTATAGTGGCTGCTCAGCCTTTCAGACAAACATGTGGTATCTGTGTATTCTCGCCGAATTGTTTTCACATCCCAAAGCACATTTCTGGGTTTTTTTCTAAAATAATAATCCTTTTAAATAATTGATTAAAGTGAAGTTTTGTCATAGACCTAGTTTTCTCTATGGTCAATTTTTAAATAACACATATCCATTGTTATATTATTACCTTGCAAGAATTTTTTTCTAAAAAATTATAAATTGACGAGACTGCGAATACAGTTACTAGTAATATTCACAATAAATAACATTCATCCAAAAGAGAATCCAATGCTAAGAAATAATAGTACTAACTGTTGGACTTTAAGCATTGGGGTGTGAATTGGGAAATTNGCAATTAATCCTTACTTGCAAATCACACAGCGTCCATCTATGATCATTCTTGTTACAGCCATTCCCATTCATGTGGGGGATTGTTGGACTTTAAGCATTGGGCTTAAAGACTTTAAGCATTGGGCTTAAAAGTCTAGGAGTGTGAATTGGGAAATGGTGGGAAATAAAATGGAGGGAAATGAAAATTTGAATCAAGTGAGCTTTTGTCATGAACTTTGTACCACATTGGTGAAAGACAACTACACTTGTGTGTATAAATATAGGATCACTTCTTAGTGCTCTTAAAAGGAGTTGAAGAGGATGTATCCTCGCGCCGTCGTCGTCGCTCGGCTCGGCTTAGGCTATTCGGATTTGTCAAATGATCGATAAGATTATTTTTGGACAAAGTTTATTTAATTAATTATTTAATAATTAAATTAAATGTAACGCTGCCTTTGCTTGTTTCCTTTCCTGAACAAACACTTTTTTCCTGAACAGACATCACACCTCTTCCAATAGTTGCCTATAAATTCTACACGAATTCCATTCTGAATATTGCGTTCTACTTCGCAGTCTCTCTCTCTCAAATTCGTAAGTGTGATCTTGCTCCGTTCTTTGAGTTTGTTGGTATCCTGCAGTTGGTATTGCCACTGTTGCAGGAAGGTTATTCCGTTTCATCCTGGGAGGATTTAATCCATTACCTTGGCAACTTGTGAGGGGGTTAAAATTCCTTAAGGACACACAAGGAAATTGTGGACTCGGAATATTTCTTATCGTTTATATATATTTTTTGTTTCTTCTAACAGTTCTTCAAATTTTCTGAGTTTTAACACAGAGACGATAACACTAACTAGAGACGAATCCAGGATTTAAATTCTATAAATTCATTTTTTAAACTTGTTAACGTTGAACTGATTTCATTTTTAAAGTTATAAGTTTATATTTATTATTTTTTATATTAAACTTATATTGCATATTAAAAATTATGAGTTTCAATTGATCCGTCATTAACATAGTATTTCTTGTAGGTTGTCAACATTACAAATAAACAGTGATAGAGTACATCAAATAAAACTTTCAAAACCAGAAAAGAATGGACACAAATGGAAAATAATTATTCATCCGTATAAAATTTTTGGTAGTCAGTAGTCACATGTGACCCACTACTATAATTTACAAACCGAAATCTTGAACACAATGTCTGTTCTGTTCTGTGCCATTCAAGATTGTACCAGAGGTTGTATTAAAATCTCATAATTAATGACACATGAAAATGATTTATTAGTACGAACAAATCACTAATTAACGACAAATTGGGACTGCCAGATGTGCTAAAAAAAATACTCACAAAACTAAATGGAGACAAGCAGAAACAGTCCAAAAACTTGAGTAAAAGGACAGAACTACCCTCACCCGTAATAATTTAATGCGAGAAAATGATTAAGCAATGAAAACGAGAAAGTCTATGTGAATTGACTGTACGGGTCAAATACAAAATGTCACTCTCAGAACGTGTGAACACAGTCCTCAGAAGAGAACACAGTTTGAGACCAAACGAGTTTAACCTTATGTGCTGACGTGTACAAATGTTTTACCAACATCAAGTTAAGATAACTACTTCTGCAGGTAATTGTTTACAGTAATCTTGATTGTTAACCTAAAATATTCAGTATATAGTTTGTTATAAGTTTAACATACAAAAAAAATATATATAATTTTCATACTACATTCAACTAGTTCCTGTCACTCTCTAGTTTCCATCCAAGAAACACTAGCTGGAGATATGCTTTCTTTCCACAAATACTAACACTAGATTTTTCAGAATTTTGTATTTTTGAAAATCCTATCCAGAAAAGTGTTGAGAAGTCACATGGGGATTTCTCAGTAAACACAAGACATGGAAAAGAATAAAAGGAAATTATTGAAACCAGAAAAAGGTAAGTAGTACCATAAATACAATAGCATCCTCCTCTATATGCAGTCCTATTGAAGCAAGAGTTTCTGTTTCTTTCCCTTTATTTAAAAAAGGAAAACTTGGCAAAAAAATAAAAAAAGTAAAGCTGCCAATTCCTCATCTTTTACGGTGGGGAAAAAAGAGATGATGTAAAAGGGCTTTTCCTGTTTTACTATCCATAGTCAGTAACTTTGAGAAAAAATGGTGTCTTTATATCCACTACTTAAAATTTGAAAAAAGAATGCAAAAAATTAAACAAATATACTTGGATATTATAGTAGAGAATTATCTCTATAATTCTTTTTTGAACTGTTTTTGCATTTTTTTCATACACACAACGGCAAGCTGAGCTTTTGCAAATATACTAAACACAAATATATCCTCCTATACAAATCTCTCTCTTCAGTCCTAGCTAATATCCCAAAGGACCAAAACTAACAAAATACATTTCAAATTCTTCACAACTCTCTAGCAAAAGGTTCTCAAAAAGAAAGAAACAAACAGAAAAAGAAACAAAAGGTAATAATGACAGACAAAACCAAATGACAACTAACATATACCTCTCTGTCTGTCTTCCATGAAATCCTCATTCATATGAACTGAATCTTTCAAGCACTTTCACTCATCACACTTTAGAAATTTAAAAATCTGCATAACAAATTCAACCCATTATTCATAACAGGTTATGAAAACAAAGAATTAAGAATTTAAGGATTTCATATATGCATTTACTAAAAAGAACTAAATTAAGAACTGACCAATAATATAGATTTTACTTCAAACTATTACTGAGAGCTGTTTGGACCATCCTCTTCGCTATCCGCAGGTTGAGGTTGATGGTGTTGTTGATGTTGCTGATGATGTTCCAGTGAGTGACTTTGATGGTCCGAATTCATATTCAAACCACTTCTTGAATAAGCATTAAGGGCTGCTAACATACCCAAATTACTTTCAGACATTCCCAACCCAAGATGTTGAGATGGTGGTTGTTGTTGTTGTTGTTGCTGCTGCTGCATTATCATTGAGCCTAGTTGCAATGGATTTCCTCTCCCACTTTGAAATTCGAGATTTGTTGGAATATTAAATCTAGGCATGAAATGCAATGGTGCTTGCATCGTATTTGAGCTACCCATAGAAAAAGGCCACATTTGAGATTCGAGTGTAGTAGTTCCTGACGTACTTGCCATGGGTGCGGACAATGTCTGTCCACTACCACTAGCAGTGACTGGAAGCATCCAGAACGGGCTGCCAGTCGTTCCACTGGAGGGCGGTGGTGCCACTGCCCACAAACCAGTAGCTTGCATCATGTTAGTATGTCTAAGCATATTGGATGATGGTCCAGCTACAGCTTCTTGGGAAGGTTTAGGCAATTGCGAAGAATTTCCCTTGAATTGCTTATTTGAAGGTGAACTAGATCCTCCAGAAGCTTCTCCTTGTGGATTACTTGTACCTTCCTCTTTGAACAAATCTTCTCGATATCTCTTCCGGAGGTAATTCTCCGTTCCCTCTTGTCCTCCACCACCATCTCCGCTGCTACCACCGCCGCCACCTCCTTGTATTGATTCGGCGATTGGATTTGCCGTCAGAAGATGAGGATTTTGATGAAACCCTAGCATGTGAGAGAAACCTTCTTCAAAAGGATGGTGAGCAGCAGCTAGGGCTAAAGCGCTGTGAAACGAATGTGGAGCTGACTTAGACGGCGGAGCCGACAGAGTGGAGCCGCTGCTACGGAGAGATATGTTTAGAGTGGAAAAGTTGGCTGGGATGGTGCCGGTGCCTGTGGCAGCGATGATAGCTGGCTCGGCTTGCTGTAAGAGCCATTCAATGGTTTCTCCGTCGGATTTATGGCCTAATTCTCGAGTCAATTGGAAAACCCTAGCTGCACAGGCGGCTGGCATTCGGATGCGCCGCCCTCGTCCGTCAACTTTGGTGTGCCGATCCTTGGTTTGTTTCTTCGGCGGCTGGGGCTGCAGCTGTTGCTGTTGTTGCACAGGTTGTATTGCCAGCTGCTGCTGTTGGGGCTGAGATTTCTTGTTTTGGTCAATCAAGGAGTCGGATCTAGTGGCGATAGCAAGAGAAGCATCCACTAGATGAGGTGGCTGCTGAGGTGGAGGAGTAGGAGAGGAAGAAGAAGGAGAAGCACTAGTAGCAGCAGTAGGAGTAGGACTAGCAGAATTAGTAAGACCAGGTGGAGGAGAAGGTTGGATGGAGATAGAGGTCATAAAAGGAACAGATGATCGGCCATGTTGTTGTTGAAAATGGTGGGAGAGGAGCTGATACTGGTGCTGATGCTGGTGGTGTAGAGGTTGAGAAGGGGCGGTGTTGGTGGTGGAAGTGGTGGTGTTGTTGTTGTTTTGTTTACTAGTATTATTAGTATTGTTGTTTTGTAAATCAGAGAGTTCCATAATTTTAGTTTTAGGGGAGAGAGAAGGAGAGAGAGAGAGTGGTGGCCTGGGGTTGGAATGTGGGGGTGGGTGGGGTAATCAAGAATTTTGTTGGTGGGTTCAAGAAAACTGATCTTTCTTTATTTGCCTTTTTTCTCTGTCGGATGATATTTGTTTCTAACTTCTCAGCAACCCCATCTCCATCTCCATCTCCATCTCCATCTCCCCCGCGCTCTCTTCTTCCAAACTCAAGAAAGAGAGATAAGAGAGAAAGGTGGGGAAGAGAGAGAGAATTAAGAAAGAGAGAGAAGTGTAAGGGTGGTATTTGACAGGGGTGGGTAGGGGTCTAACTTGGACGAAGAGTTTTTGTGGGGTTCATTAGGTTCTTCTCTGATTGACTCTTGTTTTCTTCCAAGAGTGAGAGAAAGAAGCAGATGTATAGTTCTCAAAGGAAGAAAGAAGAAACTCTGTAATATTTGATAAAGTTGTTTGTGGGGTACGGAGTTTTTTTTGGGGTGGGGGTGGCTATGAACAAGTGCCTATATAAGGAGATATTTTAAAGATAAAATGGGGAAATTAAAAAATTAACTTATTTTTATGTTAATAACAAATAATGCGTTGTTTTTTATTTAATCTAATATTTGCACATATTTCTTAAATGATGCAATAGTGCCAAATTTTTTTGTCCCCACTTTTAATTTAACAAAATTAAACTCATGAAAAAAGTACTACGTACTATCCTTCTTTTGTTTATAACAGCCCGTTTTTGCCATTAAAAGAAATTTATTTTTTTCAAAATCTTGGTCATAACTTTTCAATTTTCTGAAAAACTCCACAAAATTATTTTTCAAAATTTTCACTCAGATAATTCACAAAAATTCAAAAACAACCCAAAATTATATTCATGTCCAAACACATCCTATTCTTCAAATACCATTTTCACTTGAATTTTCTATTTTTTTTATTTTTTTTTACTTTTTTCCGAAATTTTACAACTCCTATGTCCAAACGCCCACTAAGTGCTGTGAAACACTGCTATGTTGAAGGCATGTAAGTAAACGTTATTTTACTATTACATGCATTTGAAGGGACCATAAATATCGTGGTTATGTAATTTAGTCACACAAATACAAACAATTTAAGTAGTACTACTCTCTATATTGCAATCTTAATCTTTACGACAAGAATTTTTTGTTAGAAAATTGAGACAAAGATTGTCGTCATCATCCACGTAGCTAGGTGCCCACCTGAATTATAATTAAGACTGGCATGGAAAATGCGAATATAAAATACACATAGCCATAGGATTTTACGTACTCACATTTTGATCTTCGACAATTAATTACTTTGATACTACATTTCTAGCAAACAATAAAGGTTGAGTGCATTATGTTGTACTGAATGTTGTACTCTTTACAGATTTCATTGATGTGCTTAATTATTAATGCAACTCAATTAAATTTTATTAGTGTACTCAAACTATATATTCATTATGCAAGTAGATAAGTTATTAGAACAATATAGGCCTTGGATATGCTGTTATTATATATGCCTTTTATATTACAATAATTTATATCTCCTTGAGATGGTTGAATAAAAAAAATTGTTTAAAGTTCAATTTTTTCAGAGGGCAATGCAAAAATACATCAATGTAACAACAATTGAAAAAAATAAGAAATAAGAAGTTTATTTTTTATAAATATATATGGTCAAACCTCTCTATAATATTTATTTTTATAATATTATTTTACTATTAACAGTTAAATTTTTTAAAAATAATGTTTCATGTTATCTTATATTATATGTATTTTTCATAATAATATTTCGCTATAAGTACCAACAAAATATCGGTACAAACAACGTCGCTACGGAGAAGCTTGAATATCTTTGAAATAAACACAAGACAGCTATACTTTGAACAACAGGGAATATATGTGCCAAGTGCTTTGCTTTAGTTTGTGTTTACTTCATCATATCAGTATAACCTAATCATGGTAATTGGTACTAGGTGTCAAAGTGTCAATAGATGCACCATGTCTAATTATGGGTGCATTAGTATAACATTATCATCTTCATTTGCGAAACACACAGAGGTTAATTGCACTTCAAGTTTGACAATCGCTGGATTGAAAAAAACATTATTAAAAGGAGATTAAATGATGTTTAGTTGCGCAGTCGTCTTGTGGGTTAAGCATATATAATTAAATTAGTAGTATGATTATACGATTAAGTGCCAAAGATTAAGGGTGAGGAGGGAGATGAGTCCAGATCGGCAGATAGACATCAAAGCGGGATGTATTTTTTTCTTCTTTTTTTTTGTGGGGGGGAAGGAGGGGGGCATCAGATAGAGCATCAAATGCTGTAGGACAACTCATACCAACCTAACCCCACACTTCTCTTATTTTCTATTCTATTTTGTTGCTATTACTATTATTTTTGAGCTGTTTTCTTTAATTTATTTGGAAAATCTTTTTAAAAGTTACGTCTCTGTCACAATATA
This sequence comes from Nicotiana knightiana, assembly GCA_005239525.1. Classification (NCBI taxonomy): domain Eukaryota; kingdom Viridiplantae; phylum Streptophyta; class Magnoliopsida; order Solanales; family Solanaceae; genus Nicotiana; species Nicotiana knightiana. The sequence continues at coordinate 29,681 of ML384270.1, read as the reverse complement.
TGTAACGATGTTCGAATCTTAAACTCAAACGAATTATTTTTTGACTGCAATTCTTTCATATGCCTTTTACATATTTTAAATTATTAATTATTGTGACTTATAATATTTTGTAATTTTCAAATAGAATTTAAAGATTCTATGTTCAAATATGTGGTCATGATTGAGAAGTTTAAATCTCAAAAAATAAAAAATATCATATAAATTAGGATAAAAAATAATACTTCATTTGCGGACTAAGTTTTTAACACAAATTGCAATAAATTGCTGCCTCTCAAATTTATCATTTTAACACTAACCTCCTTTATAGCTAAGCACAATAGTGCAAGTAGTCTTAACTTAGAAACTTTTTGTACTACTGCCCAAGAACGGCAGTTCCCTATATAACTTTTTGATTCTAATTAACTTTTAAAACCAAAAAAAAAAATAAAAAAATATTACACTTACCTCTCTCCTTTTTTTTAGGGGGGTTGTGTAAAAGAATTTAATTAATAAAATTTATATAATATTCAAGAATTGCCTATTTCCCTCTTCATTTTGTGCACTTTTGCCGCTTTATTTCCTAAACAAATTTAGCATTTGTTACATGAGTACAATAAAAAAAATTAATGTTTATGTTATGAATAGAAATGTAATGAGAGTGAATGTCTATCTTTTAGAGAATTTATTTTGTGCCTGAGTTATTTTTTCCTTATAAATAGAAGGGTCTTACCCCATCGTAAATCATCCAAAAGTTCAATAAGAATTACCTCTATCTTTCCTTGCAATATTCTCCTTTTTCTTTATTGTTTTATTTCACGTTATCAGCACGGGACTCTACAGTCTCAAGAAGCTCTTTGAGAAGATTAAGGTATAACTTTTTTTCTCTTTTAATTATGACTGACATTATGAAAAGAAAATTTGTTGCCCTTGAAATTTCGAGCAAGAACTATATGACATGGGTGTTGGATGCTGAAATTCACTTAGATGCAATGGATCTTGGAGACACCATTAAAGATAAAAATAAAGTATCTACCCAAGACTGTACTAAGGCCTTGATTTTCTTGCGCCATCGCCTTGATGATGAGTTGAAAATAGAATATCTCACAGTCAAAGATCCACTTGTTTTGTGGAATGGCTTAAAGGAAAGATGTGACAACTTAAAGTTGGTCACTTTTCCACAAGCACGATATGATTGGGCTCATCTGAGGCTTAAAGACTTTAAGTCTGTTTCTGAATATAATTCTGCGATGTTCAGAATTACTTCTAAATTGAAACTCTGTGGAGATACGATCACTGACTATGATATGCTTGAATAAACATTCACAACGTTTCATGCCTCTAATATGGTCTTGCAACAGCAGTACCGAGAGAAAGGTTTCAAGAAGTACCCTGAGTTGATTTCTCTTCTCCTTGTGGCTGAACGAAACAACGACTTGCTCATGAGAAATCACGAAAATCGATCCACTGGGTCTACACCATTTTCTGAAGTGGATGAGGTGTATTCCCATTATGCTAAGCATGGAAAAGGCTGTGGCCCTATTCGTGGTCGTGGTCGTGGCCATGGATAAAGAAGAAATTTTCCTGGTATTAATCATCCCCCAAAGAAAAATAACCACCAAAAGTGGAAAGGGAAAGATGAGAAGCCAAAGACAAATGGTTCAGAAATTGAATGTTATCGTTGCGGTGGAAAAGGGAATTAGACAAATATTTGTCGTACACCAAGACATTTGGTTGAGCTTTATCAAGCTTCTCTAAAGAATAAAGGCTCTGAAGCTAATTTTGTCTATGACAATGAATTGGGCATCACCCACTTGGATGTGGCAGACTTCTTTGAGCACCCTGAGGGAAAAATAGATCACTTGATTGGTGATGGATCCGTGGTTAAAGATGATTGATTAGTTTAATTTTTTTATTTTTGCCTATTCGTAATAGCTAGCGAATAAACATCATGTAATCATAGTTCATTACATGAGTAGCAGTCATTAGTATCAAGTAATAGTATTTATGTTATGAAATGGTGTTAGTTCGTTTTAATTAAATATGATAATATTATTTTCAGTATATGGTGCAAAGTAAAATATTATTGTTACCTTATTACTCGAGACCTACAAAAAAATATTGTTTCCTTTTTCAAGTTTTTGATTGAGTGATTATTAATTTATAGATCAGAATTCACAAGAATGGAGTGATCATACTTGGCTGAATTGAATATTGTCTTCTTTGTGAATACTAACAATCAAAATTTGCAATGTTGATTATTTTGTCCAGTAGTATCAAATCTTGTTAACTTCTCATTTTTCAAAATTATGTTACTTTATCGAATGAATATTGTTACTTTTATGAAAAAAATAAAATAATAATAACAGTATCACGTTAGTAAAACAAGTCTAAATTGAATTGGTTTAAAAAAATATGCAATAATAAGCAATTAGAACAAGTTTCATTCAATTCCACAGTGACTACAACGGTGCTCGTTCAATACTATATTCATTCTATATTCGTTTTGGTTAGATCTCTATCATTGATTTAACTTTGTTTCTTTTCCTTTTTATGTGAAAATACTAATATTTATTCACATATTTCTTTTGTATGTCAAATCATGTGAAGTAAATATGGATATCTCACAATGCAAACTTGGATGAAAGTTCAATTGTAAATATATTTGTTAAGTTGATTCATGTACGACACATACAATATTCTAAGAGAAGAAATATTTCTCTCATTTAAGTATGTGTAAGGCAGATGTTACTACAATTTATGGTAGTAGTAATTTAATTGAAGGCTCTGGAAGAGCTACTATAACTCTGCCTAAGGGAACGATGCTTATCATAGAGAATGCAATGTTCTCCTCCAAGTCCAAGAGGGATTTGTTGAGTTTTAAAGATATCCGCCGAAATGGATATCATATTGAGACAATAAATGAGAATAATCTTGAATATCTCATCATTACAAAGAATGTCTCTGGCCACAAAAGGGTTATTGAGAAATTCACATCTTTATCTTGTTGCCTGTATTGGACAAGAATTAGTGCAATTGAAGCACATTCTACCGTAAACCAAAAGGTTACTAATTCCAATATTTTTGTACTTTGGCATGATCGATAGGGACATCCTGGATCAATTATGATGAGACGAATTATAGAAAACTCAAATGGGCATCTATTAAAGAATTTAAAGATTCTTTTAAATAATGAATTTCTTGCACTTCTTGTTATCAAGGCAAGTTAATTATTAGAGCATCACCAACAAAGGTTGTGATTGATTCCCCTGCGTTTTTGGAACATATACAAGGGGATATTTGTGGACCTATTCACCCACCTAGCGGGTCGTTTAGATATTTTATGGTCTTAATATATGCATCTTCTAGATGGTCTCATGTGTGCCTATTTTCACCTCGCAACCTGGCGTTTGCAAAATTAATGGCACAAATAATCTTATTACAAGCACAATTTCTCGATAATCCAATTAAATCTATTAACTTGATAATGCCGCTGAGTTTTCATATCAAGCATTTAATGATTATTGCTTATCAATAAAGATAAAAGTAAAACATTATGCATCTCATGTTCACTCTAAAAATGACCTTGCAGAGTCTTTAATTAAACGTCTGTGATTGATAGCAAGACAATTACTGTAACGACACGGCCGGTCGTTCCATAGAAATTTCATTATTATTCCTGTTTTTGCCTTGTCATATGTTGGTTATACTGTTTATGATGTGTTAGAGTTGGTAGGCTCGGAATCGGAATGGTTGTAGCAAGAATTTAGTCATTTAGTCTTTAAAAATAGCCTTATAGTTGGAAAAGTCAACTTAGAGTTGACTTATTGGTAAACGACCTCGGAATACGGATTTTATGGCTCGGATAACTTCTTTATGTGATTTGAGACTTAGGAGTGTCTCCGGAATATTTTTGTGATGTCCGGTGTAGAATTAGGCTTGAATTGGCGAAAGTTAGTTTTTCGCAATTTCCANGTTTTGGATAGTTTCGGCATCGTTGGTGGAATTTAGAAATTTCAAAGTTCATAGGCTTGAATTCGATGTGATTTTGGTGTTTTGATGTTTCGAAGGCTCGACTAAGTTCGTATTGTATTTTGGGACATGTTGGTATATTTGGTTGAGATTCTGAGGGCCTCGGGTGTATTTCGGAAGGTTAACGGATATATTTAGACTAGAAGAAAAGCTGCTGCATTTTTTTCACACCAGCGTAAACAGTACCGCGAAAATTCTGGACAGTGTATATATAACGAGCAGTCCGAGTTTTCTTCCATTTTTGAACGAGATTTGAGCTTTTGGAGCGATTTTGAAGAGGGAAGACGATTGTTCTTCATTGAGGTAAGGATTTTGGACCCAATAACTCGATTATATGTGATTAAGGACCAAATTAACAGTGTTTAATTGGGGAAAATCAGTAGAAAAAGGTGAAATTAGGGTTTGAGTTTAAGAGGCCTTTTAGGGATGATTTGAGGGGTCAAACGGACTCCGATTTCAGATTTCTTTATATGTACGGACTCGTGAAATGATGAGGATCATTTTGGAATAAAGTTTGTCGATTTCCGAGATGTGGTCCCGGGGGTCGGGTTTTGGCTAATTTCGGATTTTGCTCTAAAAGTGATATTTTTAATTGGAATTCATCCCCTTAGCATAATTTGATATGAAAAATCTGAACTTGATAGATTTGGAGGACTCGGGAGTTGATTCGAGAGGCAAGCGTGTTGCGGAATAGCTTTTCAGGCTAGTTTGAGGTAAGTAATGTCTTTAAATCCTGTCCTGAGGATATGAAACCCCGGACTTTACATCCTTTCACGGTTTTGGAGTGACGCACACACTGGATGACGAGTGTGGGGCGTGCACGAATTGGAAATTTGGAAATATGTTTCCCTTTTAGGCAACTATTGAGTTGCGAAACTGCTTTTAAAGCCTATTCTTTATAGTATTGATATGTTTTGATATAATTGGACTGTAAGCCATGTTTGGGGCCTAGTGCCGATCTGTTTTAACCCCTTGGGGGCTATTTTCCTGATAATTCCTCACTTAGAAATTATAATTTTACACTCAGTCTTTCCTGATAATTGTTTTGACACTCAGCGCTTGTTGATATTAATTCTTGAAATGAAATACTGTTTTGGGTCGAGAACCCTGTTTATTTATGGCCCGAGTGACATGTTGAGAGTGTCTGACTGACTGAGGCCGAGGGCCAATATTGTGAGGATATTATGATATGAGAGAGGTCGAGTGTCTGAGAGTGATTGATGCTATGATTTGGCTTGTTTATAGCGCTTGGGTTATAGGAGCCTCTCCCGAGTCTGTACACACCCTGATGTTTTATATTTCAATACCACGCAAGAGGAGGGTGATTTGTGTGGTGTCCAATTTTTTGAGTGTTGTATCAATAGAAGAACCTGGTTCTTCTTGATGTTCCAACTTCTACTAGTGCGTAATAATAAATGCAGTAAAGTAAAAACACAGAGATTTTTACGTGGAAAACACCTGGCTCAAAAGGCCAAAAAAACCACGACCTACTCCTCAGTAGGATTTTTCCAAACTCTTCACTACAACTCTGATCCAAACAACATTTACAAAATAAACTCTTTTGTAAACCTAAGGACTAACTCTAATCCCTTTGTAGCAACCTAGCCTCTAGCTAATTGCGACAAGCTTCAAGTTAACTCTAACTTGAACAATGTTTACCTATTACAATTACTTCTAATAAAGCTGAAAGATACAATATTAAACCACCTACTACAACCAACTAGACTCGAAAGACAAACAGATGGAACTGGTTCTTCTAGCTGGTCAATAGCCTTTGTATCACACAAGGATTCTGCTTGCAAAATTTCTCTGGTAATTTGCCTTCAGTTCTTGCTTCAATTCTGTCTTTGTGCGAATAATATTCAGTAGGAATACTTCAACATTATATAGCGCCAGAAGTTAATATGTTCTTGTTTAGTTCTAATGCAACTCTTCCTTGGTGGAAGAGTTTGTGTTTATCTCAACTTCCTTCCTTTATTTCTGTCCTTCCTGAACTCGAACTCTAACCCCTTATCAATTTGCAACCTTTTCGCATTAGGATACAACCTCTTAGTTCATGGATAATTCACAGATCACATTTATCTCCTGTGCATGTATGGTTCTTATGCCAATTGGTTCGTTCGAGATGTTTGCGCTGATGGACCTGGTTCAACTGGGTAGGCATTTGTCAATCTTCAAAATCATGCAGTGGCTTGGGTCAAAAAATTCTCCTTTTTTGATGATGACAAACTCCGTGCTCAACCATGTATAAACTTCAAACACTTTGTATGGTTTTAAGCATTTATCATGGAGAGACCAGGTTCATTAGATTATAAATATCACAACTTTTGAAATTTTGAAAAAGCACATATATCTTCCCCCTTTTGGCATCATCGAAAAGTTGCAAAATGATAAACTTACCAGAGTTGTTAACAATTACTCATGGCCATTGAGGCAACTGCAGGTGCAAACATGATTAATCATCAAAAGAAACCAATAAATGTAAGCTATCTAAGAAACTGAGACAAGTCAATAACAAAAACAACAGAATTCATTGATTAGTACGCAATTCAAGCACCATACAAAAAAATCCTAAAGCAGTCACTACCATGAGCAAAAATAACAAAAACAGAAACAGAACAACTGGAAAAGAAGGGTTTTGGTAGCTCTGGAATTCCTAAGGTTGGGAAGGGGAAGATAAGGTTGGGGTCTTTGCTTGAAGGAGAAAAAGCATTTGTTGAAGAACACCTTCATTTTTCTCCTTCTCCTTGGCTAGTTCAGATCTGAGAGCATACCGCCCAGCTTCAACCTCATGAAGGCGAGAATCCAATCGAAGGATCTCCGCATCCTTTATCTCTCCTTCCTGCACCAATGACCTGACTTTGCTATTTACTGGTTGCTTCCTAGATGAACCAGGTTCATCCTCAGGAACATTGACAGTATAATCACATGTCAGCAAAGTGTTCTTCCCAAAATAATCCTTAGTAGTAGCCATCTCAGATTTCTTCACAGGAACCTCAAAGTGGGCAAGCACAGCTGTCAGAATAAAGCCATAAGGAATAATGTGTGCTTTGGTTCCATTTACAACTCTGTCCAAGAGCTGGATGATGAAAGTTGGCCAGTTAATCTGCTTTCCCCTGTACAGGCACTCCATAAATGTTAAGTCCATGTAACTAGCGATGTGCCTACGCTCTTATCTTGGCAGCAGAAACTTAATCACAAATTCGAAGAGTAGCTTGTTCTGGGGCTGCATTTCACTTTTGAACACTGGCCTTGGCTCAAGTTCCTTCTCATTTTCACAAAAGAATCTGGTGATGTTGAGAGCTGAGGCCATTCTATCGAGACTAGGCCATATTTGCCTAGTGTAATCATCATGGCCCTCAGCAGGGATATTCAGAATCTCTCCCAACTCCTTTGCATCAAAAGTGATATGAATCCCCTTGACTGTGGAGGTTACCCTGCCATTCTTCACACTTGCATTTTCCATAAACTCCACCAGTTCATTCCTTGCCAGCCTTCCTTCTAGGTTAAGACCAAATCCTTCCATCCCTGCACATCCAGTGCATTCAACAAAAAGATCATTCATGATTCTTCCAGATCTCTCACCAGCTTTCCGTTAAGAATAGTACGCTTGCCAAACATGGTGAGTTTGTCAGATTGCTCACCAGAGATTTCCTCTTCACCTCCGCTCCTTCACTTTCTTCTTCAACAACTTTCACTTTCTTGACCTTGGACCTGGTTCTTTTAGCTGTGCTTGAGGGTGTGGCAGACACAGAAGCTGACTTCTTTGAAGAAGCCTTAGCCTTCTTGGGCTTGGGTGTCTCAACCACAACTGGAGCCGGCTGCTCCTCATGATGGACCAGGTCCATCGTCTCATCATAAACATTAACAGCCTCAATAGGCTCTCCTAACTTTGCCTTTCCCTTGGAAGCTTTCTTTTTCTTTCTCTCTCTCAGAGCCCATTCTAACTCCTCTTCTCCTTGTCGAACAGTACTTCTTGTAGCACGAACCTTTGGGGCAGAAACATAAGCAGATATTAAAACTTTTCTTTTCTTTGGGGTAGTAGCCTTCTTTGATTTTGAAGTTCTTTTCCTCTTGGGATTATAGGACTCCCCCAGCTTCATCAGCATCTCAGCCAATGTCTCCTCGACAGATGAACCAGGTTCATCTGTTGATTTTTGTAGGCTCTCTAAACCTGTTGCTGCTTCCCCAACAATACTTCCCCCTAAATTTGTGACTCCTTCTTCATTTATCACAGGAGTGGGGCCATAAATAGCCAACGTGACACCATCTTCCCTAGATCCCCTTACAAAACCTCCTTCTCCCTCTCCCTCAAGATTTTTTCCCAGTTTTCTTTGCCTATCTGGCACTTCTACATCAACAACTGACCCAACCAACGCAAACCTGTTTTCAGTAGTAGCAGTTTCAGATTCAACTTCAAGATTACCTTGCTCAGAACTGGATGAACCTGGTGCTTCATCCTCATTAGCGGATTTGAAGGATTCACTTGAAGATTCAGACATATGAACCTCGCTGGCTTTAAGAATTTCCTCCAAGAATCTTGCACGAGAGCCAGAAGCAACTGATTTTTTGGCCAAAACTTTTACTCTTCGTGCCCTAGGGGCTGGAGTAGGGTTAGGTGTGGGTTCAGGAGTGGGTTCAAGAACTGGAGGGTTTTGGGGAGATGAAGATCTGTTTGGTGAATGTGAACTGTAAACTGAAGTAGAATTAGGACTGGAATTTTCTTCCCCATGATCAGAGTTTGTGTAGGAAGATGAAGCATGGGGTGGTGAAGACATTGTTATGAATTTTTGGAAGTAAAGAGATGATCAGTTTTGGTTAGAAGAATAATGAACTTGGTTCGACTTATTATGTTATGAAGAGGGAGGTAATGATGGATCTTTTATAAGATGTGGCTATTAATTATACAACGGACAGAACATTTACTCAAGTGAGAGTCTAATAGATGTAGGAGTGTCACTGATTAGACAGTTAAGAATTCCCTACCTCTAGGCTAATTGAGTACCGACGGGACTTCTTGGAATCGGTTCATTTAGGGATAAGTACAAAGAATTTGAAATGAACCAAATATAGATAGAATCCTGCTCATGTGTGACTGTAATTAATTCAATAATTGTATGGAGATGAGCACGTACCTTGTCAGTCAGATGAACCAGCAGGGATGAACCAGGTTCATCGTGTTAAAGTCTTTAATTTGCCTCAATTTAGAAAGATAGAAAAACATCATTAGCAACCAGGGAATCATATTAATACATGGCAAGAGAGTATGACAGTAAAGTCATGATGTTGAGCAATAGTTAGTCTGGTTGATTATCTATGTTAGTTTTTCTAGCCAAATTTTTTTTTCAATTAAGTGATCTTAATCATCCCTAATTCAAGCCGGTTTCTCTCAAAATGCTCCCTACTTAGTGATTTAGTAAAGATATCTGCAATTTGTTGGTCAGTAGCACAAAATTCGATTGGGATCATTCCTTTTTCATAGCTATCCCTTAGGAAATGGTGTCTAACATCTATGTGCTTAGTTCTTTTATGATGAACCGGGTTCTTCGTCATACTTATTGCACTAGTTTGTCACAGAAAATAGAAATGCATCTTACCTTTATACCAAAGTCCATGAGTTGTTACTTGATCCATAGAAACTGAGCACAGCATGAGACTGCAGCCACATATTCAGCCTCAGCAGTAGACAAGGCTACTGAATTTTGTTTCTTGGTGGCCCAGGACACAAGGCAGGAGCCCAAAAAGTGAGCCATGCCTGAAGTATTTTTCCTGTCATATGCATTGAGCAATCACTATCCAAATTACCAAATTGGCTACCTCCTCTCACTTGAACCTACAAAAAGGAATCAGGGGTTAGTTTTAAGAACCCAAACTAGTTTGGGTCCTTTTCTATGAGAGAATGGATGAATCAAGATTTTTCTAGACCAATTTTGTAGCCACTGTTTCTTTTTAACAAAACTCTCATTTCTTCAACTGGCCTGCTTTTTTGCAGTACACTCAATTTTGTAGTGGCCAGTCTTACCACATTGGGTGCAGATTTTATTCTCAGGGAGAGTGAGATACTTGCTTTTGGGATCCCACTTAGGCAATTGACTCCCAAAGCCAATCCCTCGCCTGTTGCTACTATGATTCTTTTGAAGCCATATCAAGGCATCAGAGGATTTATTCCATTTACAAGTTCGATCTAATTCATGTTTGACTTTGCCAAGTTCTTCTTTAAGGGTTCTTATCTGTCCATCCTTGGCATACATCTCATCTTTTAGATTTCCCACATTTTCTTCTAACATGATTTGAGAATGATCAACAACCTTTTTACTGGATCCTAGCTTTAGCTTTAAGTTTTCGAATTTTAGTTCTAGAATCTCAGTTTCAAGTGGATGAACCTGGTTCAACAAGACAATGTTTTTCTTTTCAGATTCACTTAGTCTGATTTCCAAGTTATTGCCTTTTTCTTTTAGCATTTCACATTCTGTAGAGAGTTGTTCCTTCTCTTTGGTTGTTTCTTCGGAATCATCCATGAAATCAAGTAGCAACTCAGAGAGTTTTTCCTTAGATATGAACTTTATTTTATTTTTAAGATGGGAGATACTTAACTCTGGTTCTTCATGTGATTCCTCATCGGATTCTCCAAATTCCATGAGCGCCTGATCTTCATTCTCACCATCTTCTGATTCTTCATCTGAACTTCCCCCCAAGAAGCAACCATAGCTTTTGTTGTGGTTTTATTGGGTTGGACATGTTCCTTCTTCCTGTTCCTTCTTTCATATCTCTCCTTTTTCCATTCCACTTCCCACTGAGGACAGTTCTTGATAAGATGGTCAGTCTTTCCACACTTGTAGCATCCCTCGTTGGTT
>ML384270.1:0-18501 GCA_005239525.1 Nicotiana knightiana | reverse complement strand
GTGTTTGTGGAGTCAAATGTCAATGCCAAAAACCAAGTAGCACCTAAACAATTCTCACCAGGCGCCAGGGTATATAGTACATTGACAATACTGAAAATCCAACAAGAACACCACGAATCTGATGCAAACAACCTCATCCAACTATTCGAATCATAGTTTCTCTTCCTTATCCAACCATAGTGTAAGATAGCAAGTGAATGTAGTAGTTGAGCCATTCCCAATATATGTATTGTGTTATCACCTTCAGAATGAGTGTGTAAACACACTAATACCACTGAAAATTGATACCACACCATGAAATAAAGATTAGGAAACATTGCACATAGCAAAACTCTAGCAATTAACGAACTGATCCACTGGTAGTCTGTTTTCAAGCTTGACGATTGATCCAATACCTCATGTAGACTTCTTTGTATCAGAACCTCAACTGTATGCATTCTGTCATATACTAATTGATCCCCAGAATGAGCATGAAGCCATGCTAATACCACTGGAAAACCAATCAATACCTCAACTGTAGCATCCCTCGTTGGTTGCCCTTTCTGGAGCTTTTATTTTGTTGTAATTTCCTCCTCTAGAGATGCCCTTCTTACTTATTAGAAAGTTTATGAATTCTTTGGTAATCATGGCCATCTCATCTTCCTCAAGATCTGCTCCCTCAGTGATTCTCAGTGCTAGACTCCTCTCCTTCTTTGGATCGTCCATCTTCATTGTTTGCCTTTTAAGTTCATAGGCAGTAAGGTTTCCAATTAGTTCATCTAATCTGAGGGTTGCCATATTTTTGGATTCCTGGATAGCAGTGATTTTGCTTTCCCAGGAGATTGGTAAGACCCTTGTCAGGATCTTCTCTACCCTGTCCTCTTCAAGAATGACTCTACCAAGAGACTTAAGTTCATTTGTCAAAGTTGTGAACCTTGTGTACATCTCTTGGATTGTCTCTCCTTCTTTCATAGTGAAGTTTTGATGCATTGAGTATAGAAGAGTACCTCTTGATATTTTTACCTGAGGTGTTCCTTCATGGGCTACTTGCAAGGTATCCCAGATTTCTTTGGCAGTGGTGCAGCTTTGGATTCTGCTATACTCGTCTGGACCTAGTCCACACACTAGCCACTTCTTGGCCTTTGCATTAAATTCCCATTTCTTCAGATCCTCAGCAGTGCAGTCAACTCTAGTCTTTGGTACATCTACACCTTCAACAGTATTCATCATAATAGCTAGAGTTCATAGTCTTCTCCAATCAGGTGGTCCTTCATCCTGTTCTTCCACCAAGAGTAATACTGGCCATTGAAGAGTGGTGGCGTTGCAGTTGATTGACCATCCCAGTTTCCAGGTGGTGCACTCATTTTGATCTTTTCCAAGGTATTAGCCTTTTCAAGGATAACCTGCTCTGATACTAATTGATGTTTTATACTTCAATACCACACAAGACAATTTTTCCAGTGTTGTCTCAATAGAAGAACCTGGTTCTTCTTTGTGTTCCAACTTCTACTAGTGCGGAATAATAAATGCAGTAAAGTAAAAACACAGAGATTTTTACGTGGAAAACACCTGGCTCAAAAGGTGAAAAAACTACGACCTACTCCTCAGTAGGATTTTTCCAAACTCTTCACTAAAACTCTGAGCCAAACAACATTTACAAAATAAACTCTTTTGTAAACCTAAGGACTAACTCTAATCCCTTTGTAGCAACCTAGCCTCTAGCTAATTGCGACAAGCTTCAAGTTAACTCTAACTTGAACAATGTGTACCTATTATAATTGCTTCTAATAAAGCTGAAAGATACAATATTAAACCACCTACTATAACCAACTAGACTCGAAAGACAAACAGATGGAACTAGTTCGTCTAGCTGGTCAGTAGCCTTTGTATCGCACAAGGATTCTGCTTGCAAAATTTCTCTGGTAATTTTGCCTTCAGTTTTTGCTTCAATTCTGTCTTTGTGCGAATAATCTTCAGTAGGAATACTTCAACATTATATAGCGCCAGAAGTTAAGATGTTCTTGTTTAGTTCTAATGCAACTCTTCCTTGGTGGAAGAGTTTATGTTTATCTCAACTTCCTTCCTTTATTTATGTCCTTCCTGAACTCGAACTCTAACCCCTTATCAATTTGTAACCTTTTCGCATTAGGAGACAACCTCTTAGTTCATGGATAATTCACAGTTCACGTTTATCTCTTGTGCATGTACGGTTCTTGTGCCAATTGGTCCGTTCGATATGTTTACCCTGATGGACCTAGTTCAACTACGTAGGCATTTGTCAATCTTCAAAATCATGCGGTGACTTGGGCCAACACACCCCTAGTAAGCGCAGATACCTACTGAGTGCGAGTGCCGAGTGCTGAGTGATGAGTGATTGGGAGGCATGAGTGACAGTGAGGTTGCTCGAGGGGCTGATGTTGAGTGACTGTGAGGTGCTGAGTGACTGTTATTGAGTGATGGTGAGGTGCTAAGTGACTGATTATGAGTGGTGATTTTGCCCGAGTGGTGGTTTAAAAATGATATTTTGCTGAGCTTTTGATTATGATTCGTTTCATCTTTCAAACTGATATTTTGGGAATTTTACTGAGAAATATTGGAAATTATACTTGTTTCAAGGATTTTTTTATGGAAACTGGTTTTCGAACTTATGTATACTTTATTGAGACTTGATATTTTACGGTTTTATGGATTGGTGTATTTGTTGCTGTGTGTTTCTTATTCTTCAGACTGTGATTTATTTTCATTACTACTGAGTTGGCGTACTCATCATTACTCCCTGCACCTCTGTGTGCATACCCAGGTACTGGTTCGGAGCAGTAGCCATCCGAGTTCATTATCGTCAGCTTTTGGGATTTTGAGGTAGTTGTCCAGCGTCCGCAACTTCTCCATTTCCTTTCCTTCATTAGTATTAGTATTTTATTCTGAGACATGGTTTATGACATTAGCAGTGTTAGTTTTATTCTTAGATTCTCGTGATCGGTTGACTCTAGTCCTGAGGGATTTGTTTAGACAGTAGATTATATTATTATGTTTGCTTAAAGACTTAGAGAAAATTTTTATACTTTGTCGCTCGTTATTATTGATTTTTAAGAAATTATATTAAAACAAAATGTGTAGTTATGTGATGGTTAGCTAGCCTAGTTCCACGATAGGCGCCATCACGACCTGTTAGGATTTGGGGTCGTGACAAGTTGGTATCAGAGCTCTAGGTTACATAGGACTCAACGGTTATGTTTAGTAGAGTCTTGCAGATCGATACGGAGACGTCTGTACTTATCTTCGAGAGGCTGTAGAACCCTTAGGAAACATTCCACATTCTTGAATTCTTGTCGTGCGAATCCATTTTATTCATCCAAAAGCGTAACTCCTTGAATTCCTTTCATGTATTCGAATGCGCACGCGAGCGCTTGGTATCAGTTGTGCGTCGTCGGCTTGTGACTTCCATGAGTGAGATGTGACTTTTAACATGTTAATAATGGGCCAGTCGGAAGGACTTGAGGTCGAATTTTATCTGTGGCTTGAGTGTTGAGATTTCAATTGGGTGAGCACATGTGTTGGGGGACTTATATGTCTGTTTCTGTCCTTATTGATGGAACTCTGTGACTAGATGACTACATGGTGAGTGTGATCAGATAGTTAGATGTATTTAGGTTGTTTGATTATGACCAAAATGAATTGGCGGGAGAAATGGCAAGAACCATTGATTATTTGACTTCTGTATAGAGTTAGAATATGGCTTCGAGTTATGAGTATTGAAGGACCTCTCGTGTAGTTTAGTTGTGGAGTGAAGTGGGTTTTCCTGTTGTGTTCTGAGTTCCAGTGATGTCTTTTGAGCTGACCAATGCCCCAGTAGCGTCTATGTATTTGATTACCGGTGTATTCAGCCATTTTATAACTCCTTTGATATTGCATTATTGATGGCATCCTGCCGTACTCTCGTTGCCAGGGATAGCATACTCGACATTTGATGATGGTATTACAAGGATATAGGGAGGAGAAGCTTTGTGCGAAGTTCTCCAAGTGTGAATTGTTGGCTCAGTTTAGTAGCATTCTTGGGACACGTGGTGTCCAGTGAATGTATCTATGTGGTCAGACGAGTGTGAGTAGAGATGCCAGAAGCTCAATAATTCCTTGGCCACAGCTCCAGTGTTAGTGTTTCCATCAGCTTCAGGTTCTTATACCGCTTAATGGGATGTCTTGGGGGTAGGAAGTGGTTGTGTTCTAATGTAGGAATGTATAATGATTGCGTGATATCTATGATTTTTGGAAGTGTATAGGGAGATATCATTCTGAGGTTAAGCAGGCAGGGGTATCTCCTGCAGGTTGTCCTGGGTGTGTGACCCTTATGTTGATCTGTAGTAAGTTCTCTCTATCAGTAAATGTTGTATGTTGTAATTTGAGTTTAGATCACTTGTAGGAGTTGGCATAACCATTACAATGGTGAATGCGATATTTGTATACGAGTTGAGGGTTAGATGGTCTGGGTCATATGAGCGTATGAAGGATTTAGTTGAATCTCACCACAGTATGGTGGCAGTGATAATGTGTGGGCATCGTGAGTTATTGTTTGTCTTGATCCTTGGCTTTGATCCAAGTGGGGGAGTTTGTTATTGATAAGTTGATTACACGATTATGTGTTTTAGTGGTTTCGGTTCGAGGTATGTTGGTGAATCAGTTATTGCCCTGCAGATGTGGAGTCTGGTAATGGCTCGAGTAACGAGAAATTCTTTGACACAGGTTGTAATGTACCTTACAGATAATGGAGTTTATTGAATGATTGAGTTGTACTTGAAAGGTTAGTGTGTGCAGTGTATGAGTTTGATTGTTGCTCCAAATATGTTGATTACTTTCCTAGTATGTGGATTGCAAGCAGGGTCAGGTCATTCTGTTTACTTCGTTAGTGTAATTGAAATTGCATAGAGTGAATGACGTTTGAGAATGGTTCAGACGGATTCAAGGTTATATGTAACGATCGAGGATCTTCAAGGTGTGAGAAGGGCTAGAATTGATATTTACGGTCAAGGTGTCAAGGCTTGTGGTGTATTTGCATTATCATTGATTCTATTCATCAATATCAGGAAAGCGAAGGTAATGACTTTAAATTCGAATGAAGTCAATTCAGGGTAAGTATTTTTGATGTGGTGCTCTGGGGATGTTTGAGAGAGTATTCAGCGGCTTATGAGCCTTATACGGTATATTTTTTTATGCTCGGGTTTCGTGCGGTAAGTCGGGATTGAGAATTGCGATATTATGGCAAGAAGAAGTATCAATTCGAAGGTAAGTCAGAAGGAACTTGGATAAATAGGACAACATGGTAGTACGTCGGATCGAAATGATAAGGGATATGGTTAGTTCTTTGGGTGTTTATAAGGTAATGAGTTGTTACAGATGTTTCTTAGCAATTCTCTTGGAATTTGGTGGCATGCGTAGCTTGGTTGAGTTGGAAGGATTCAGTCTTGGCGGTTTGGTGTTGTACAAATGTGATTCGGGAGTTCTTGATGGTTTCTACCACGGTTAGAGATGTATATTTCTACTGGCGTGAGGGCCATGTGATGTATAGTGATTTTTCTTCTAGATGGGATCAAATAGAAAGTTCTTGGCTAGTTGGGTACGTAGTTGTTTGTGGCTAGGAAGAGAGCATGAAGTTCTCATATTTATCATAGGATTGAATGGCATATGCGGTATTTTGTGTATAATGGAGAGTGGCATATGTGAGGTCACAGTTCAGTTCTGGAAGGAAGGTCAGAACTGGCAGTTTCAAATGATTAGGTAAAGGATACCACTATTGGGTGGCTGCATAAGAGTATACATTCATTAAGGACAATATGTTTAAGGCAATGTGTTTGAATAAGGGTGCTTCATTGGTGTTACGACGCTCTCTTGTTGGATCGACTGCTGATATTCAAGGTTTCTTGGTGACACAGAGGAAATATGGGGGTATCCCTCGTGAAATGATAAAGTATTAGGGGTGTGTTATATATTTGAGTGGTGGAATTAGGATCGAATATGGTAATTGGTGCGCCTCATGGATTTTGAGACTGGGAGTTTTCATGAACAGATTATTTTTGTAGTTGTGAACTACGAGGATGCGAGCAAAGCTAGTCAGGTGTTAGTATAGGTCATGATTCAATCATTATGAACCTTTGGAGAGTTATCTACCTGTTGTGGATGAACAGAGTTGACTTAGAATATAATTATTGGTAGGCCAGTATGGGTGTGTGTTCTACACCGAGTCGGAATTGTTGACCCCAAATTGCTATTATTGAGGGATGTACCATTTGATTGTCACTGAGCTTATTCGTGTTTTGGAGTGATCTATGAGTTAACTTTTGGTGTTTAGAGGAGTTTTGATCGTTGGTTATATATGTGCATAGGGTGTAGTTCTATCGGGGCTTTATAGCGAGATTTGAGTAAGGTAAGTAATTGAGTGTTGCAGGATCGAGACGTGTTGGTTATATTCTTTCTGGTTCGGGTGGCATGGTATCGTCCGATTTTCCCGTGTTTATGGCAATGCACTTTGAGTAATTGATGTCGAATTTCGCATGGTTATTGATTTTGAGCAAGGTGGCTTGGAGTATGTCATTGGTCCAGCGGTTGGATAGGATCACGCTTTGCAGCTCAGTTAGGTAGAGGTATGATCCTTGGTGTCGAATTTGTGTGATATGGTTTCACGATGCGTATTAGGCTTTTAGCATGATGCGGTAATGGCAGGATAGTCCTATCGTGTGAGTCTTCTCTATTTTATGACTTGAGCTCTTGGGATGTTTTTATTGAGTGCACGAGTTGCACAAGTTATGGCTATGGATGGTATTGATGCTGATCGGACGAATAGTTGCTGGTTTCTACGTGTTTCTTTCATCATCGGCACCATATGAAAGTGTTTAAGCGAAGTTTTGTTTGATAAGAGGTTATTTACTGGTAATGGGTTGTTATGAGCAGCGATTGGGATTAGAAGTCATCGCTATGAGTGTTGAGTCATGCGGTATATTATGTGATTTCATCTTGTGTTGCGGATATAGCTTGATACAGCGTGTTCAGACTATTTTAGCTTATAGTTCATGGAAATTTGATCTTGTGAATGGACTCAGAAGTGGGAATTTAGTTCTAAGGTTTATGGGTCAGGATTAGATTTCGAAATTTCAACTGTGTTGTGCTATTAGACCTATATGGGATAGAGTGACGTGGGATCACCTCTGAATATTTTCATGGTAGGTTACACAATAATTTGGTGGTGTTTGGAACAACTTTAGGCACGTTCGAGGACGAACATGTGTTTAAGTGGGGGAGAATATAACGACCCGGCCAGTCGTTCCATAGAAATTTCATTATTATTCCTGTTTTTGCCTTGTCATAGGTTGGTTATACTGTTTATGATGTGTTAGAGTTGGTAGGCTCGGAATCGGAATGGCTGTAGCAAGAATTTAGTCATTTAGTCTTTAAAAAAAGCCTTATAGTTGGAAAAGTCAACTGAGAGTTGACTTATTGGTAAACGACCTCGGGATGCGGATTTTATGGCTCGGATAGCTTCGTTAGGTAATTTGGGACTTAGAAGTGTGTCCGGAATATTTTTGTGATGTCCGGTGTAGAATTAGGCTTGAATTGGCGAAAGTTAATTTTTCGCGATTTCCGGTTGGTAGTGGAAAATAGGCTATCGGCGTCGGAATGGAATTCCGACAGTTGGAACAGGTTCGTAATGTCATTTTGGTTATGTGTGCAAAATTTCAGATCAATCGGAGGTGTTTTGGATAGTTTCGGCATCGTTGGTGGAATTTAGAAATTTCAAAGTTCATAGGCTTGAATTCGATGTGATTTTGGTGTTTTGATGTTTCGAAGGCTCGACTAAGTTCGTATTGTATTTTGGGACGTGTTGGTATATTTGGTTGAGATTCCGAGGGCCTCGGGTGTATTTCGGAAGGTTAACGGATCAATTTAGACTAGAAGAAAAGATGCTGCATTTTTTTCACAGCAGCATGAACAGTACCGCGAAAATTTTGAACAGTGTATATATAACGAGCAGTCCGAGTTTTCTTCCATTTTTGAACTAGATTTGAGCTTTTGGAGCGATTTTGAAGAGGGAAGACGATTGTTCTTCATTGAGGTATGGATTTTGGACCCAATAACTCGATTATATGTGATTAAGGACCAAATTAACAGTGTTTAATTGGGGAAAATCAGTAGGAAAAGGTGAAATTAGGGTTTGGGTTTAAGAGGCCTTTTAGGGATGATTTGAGGGGTCAAACGGACTCCGATTTCAGAGTTCTTTATATGTACGGACTCGTGAGATGATGAGGATCATTTTGGAATAAAGTTTGTCAATTTCCGAGATGCGGTCCCGAGGGTCGGGTTTTGGCTAATTTCGGGTTTTGTGCTAAAATTGATATTTTTTAATTGGAATTCATCCCCTTAGCATAATTTGATGTGAAAAATCTGAACTTGATAGATTTGGAGAACTCGAGAGTTGATTCGAGAGGCAAGCGTGTTGCGGAATAGCTTTTCGGGCTAGTTTGAGGTAAGTAATGTCTTTAAATCCTGTCCTGAGGGTATGAAACCCCGGACTTTACATCCTTTCACGGTTTTGGAGAGACGCACACACTGGATGACGAGTGTGGGGCGTGCACGAATTGAAAATTTGGAAATATTTTTCCCTTTTAGGCAACTATTGAGTTGCGAAACTGCTTTTAAAGCTTATTCTTTATAGTATTGATATGTTTTGATATAATTGAGATGTAAGCCATGTTTGGGGCCCAGCGCCGATCTGTTTTAACCCTTTGGGGGATATTTTCCTGATAATTCCTCACTTAGAAATTATGATTTTACACTCAATATTTCCTGATAAATTGTTTTGACACTCAGCGCTTGTTGATTTTAATTCTTGAAATGAAATATTGTTTTGGGTCGAGAACCCTGTTTATTTATGGCCCGCGTGGCATGTTGAGAGTGTCTGACTGAGTGAGGCCGAGGGCCAATATTGTGAGTATGTTATGATATGAGAGAGGCCGAGTGCCTGAGAGTGATTGATGCCATGATTTGGATTGTTTATAGTGCTTGGGCTGTAGGAGCCCCTCCGGAGTCTGTACACACCCCCAGTGAGCGCAGGTACCTACAGAGTGCGAGTGTCGAGTACTAAGTGATGAGTGATTGGGAGGCATGAGTGACAGTGAGGTTTCCCGATGGGCTGATGTTGAGTGACTGTGAGGTGCTGAGTGACTGTTATTAAGTGATGGTGAGGTGCTGAGTGACTGATTACGAGTGATGATTTTGCCCAAGGAGCAGTTTAAAAATGATATTTTATTGAGATTTAGATTATGATTCGTTTCATCTTTCAAACTGATATTTTGGGAATTTTACTGAGAAATATTGGAAATTATACTTGTTTCAAGGATTTTTTTACGGAAACTGGTTTTCGAACTTATGTATACTTTATTGAGACTTGATATTTTACGGTTTTGTGGATTGGTGTATTTGTTGTTGTGTGTTTCTTATTCTTCAGACTGCGATTTATTTTCATTACTACTGAGTTGGCATACTCATCATTACTCCTTGCACCTCTGTGTGCAGATCCAGGTAGTGGTTCGGAGCAGTAGCCATCCGAGTTCGTTATCGTCATCTTTTGGGATTTCGAGGTAGCTGTCGAGCGTCTGCAGCTTCTCCATTTCTCTTCCTTCATTAGTATTAGTATTAGTATTTTATTCCGAGACATTGTTTATGACATTAGCAGTGTTAGTTTTATTTTTAGATGTTCGTGATCGGTTGACTCCAGTCCTGGGGGATTTGTTTAGACATTAGATTATATTATTATGTTTTCTTAAAGACTTAGAGAAAATTTTTATACTCTGTCGCTCGTTATTATTGATTTTTGAGAAATTATATTAAAACAAATGTGTAGTTATATGATGGTTGGATAGCCTAGTTCCACGATAGGCGCCATCACGATCTGTTTGGATTTGGGGTCGTGACAATTACTCATGAAAACGAGGCTGACCACTTTTGTTTGGGGTCACACCATTTTGCATGCAGCAATGCTAGTTCGTCTCAAACCGACAAGATATCATAAATATTCCTTGTTGCAATTAGTTTTGGGTCATGAACCTAATATATCACATTTAAGAATTTTTGGAAGCGCAGTATATGTGCTTGTAGCACCGCCATATCGCACCAAAATGGGTCCTTAAAGAAGGTTAGAAATATATGGTGGGTTTGAACCGCCCTCCATTATTCGTTATCTTGAAATATGAACGGGGAATTTGTTCACCGCTCGATTTGCAGACTGTCGATTCGATGAGACACTTTACCCAAAATTAGGGGAGAAATTGGTGAAACCAAATGGGAAATTTAGTGAAAAAATCCATCATTGTCTCATTTTAATCCATGTTCCTGTATTTGTGAAAAAGAGGTGCAAAAGATTATCCATTTACAGAAAAAAAGCAAATCAAATGTCAGATGCATTCACGGATCTGAAAAGAATAACAAAATCACATATTCCTGCAGAGAATATTCCAATCCGTATTGATGTTCCTGTTGAATAATCTTCTAGTGTCATAGATAATGAGTCAAAAGCACGCCAAAACGTGGCAGGCTATTGGGTTTTAAGGATCGAAATACTAGAAAAAAGAAAACAAATGATCAAGATGACACTACGAAAGAGTCTCATGAGGTAATCCACGATTTAACCAATCCTTAGATTCATGAGGAAATCACTGAGCCTGAGACTCAAGAAAATAAGGAACTATCAATAAATTCAATCGATATTGAGACAAATTTGAATTGAGTGGATATAGTGGTGGATTATGTGTTTGCATATAGTGTTGCATCTAGCATTATGAAATATAGTGAGGATCTTGAACCTCAATCTATTGGAGAATGTCGACAAAGACGTGATTGGCCAAAATGGCAAGAAACAATCCGATCAGAGTTGAATTCACTTGCGAAACGTGAAGTTTTTGGGCATGTAGTCCAAACACCTAATGGTGTTAATCCTGTTGGATATAAATGGGTCTTTATACACAATAGGAATGAGAAAAATTAGGTACTAAGATATAAGGCGCTCCTTGTTGCACCAGGATTTTCACAAAGGCCCGGTGTTGATTATGAAGAGAAATATTCACCCGTTATGGATGCTATAACGTCCCGTTATCTTATTAGTTTTGTTGTCCATGAAAAGCTTAACATGCATTTAATGGATGTGGTTACCGCCTACCTTTATGTCTCACTTGATAATGAGATATACATGAAAATTCCCGAGGGATTTAAAATGCCTAACGCACATAATTAAAGTATCGGGAAATATTTTAAATCAAATTGCAAAGATCTTTGTATGGTCTAAAGCAATCAGGACGAATGTAGTATAATCGTCTTAGTGAGTATTTATTAAAGGAAAGTTATATAAATGATGTCATTTGTCCATGTATTTTTATAAGGAAAACAACATAGGAATTTTTTGTACTTGCCATATATGTCAATGACATAAACCTTATTGGAACTCCTACAGAACTCCAAAAAGCAATTGATTATTTAAAGAAGGAATTCGTGATGAAACATCTTGAAAAGACAAAATTATGTCTCGGTTTGCAAATTGAATATTTGGCGAACAAGATTTTTGTTCATCAATCTGTCTACACAAAAAAAGTATTGAAACAGTTTTACATGGATGGTGCACATCCATTAAGTACTCTGATGGTTGTTCGATCACTTGATGTGAATAAGGATCTATTCTGACCTCAAGAAAAGAATGAAGAGCTACTTGGTCCTGAAGTACCATATCTTAGTGCAATTGATGCACTAATGTATCTTACTAATACAATAAGGCCTGACATAACTTTTTCAGTCAATGTCTTAGCAAGATATAGCTCTACTCCTACAAGGAGATATTGGAATGGAATCAAACACATATTGCCGTATCTAAAGAAGACTACCAATATGTGCTTATTTTGTGGTAATAATTACAGTCCTGATCTTGTTGGTTATGCCGATGCAGGGTATTTATCCGGTCCACACAAGGCTCGATCTCAAACAGGTCATGTGTTTACCTACGGAGACACTGCCATATCTTGGCGATCGACTAAGCAATCAATTGTGGCTACTCCATCTAATCATGCTGAGATAATTTCTATTCATCAAGCAAGTCGAGAATGTGTGTAGTTGAGGTCTATAATACATCTTATTCGAGACAAATATGAATTGGAGTGTGACAAACTACCCACGATTTTGTATGAAGACAATGCAGCATGCATAGCCCAATTGAAGGGAGGATTCATAAAAGGAGATAGGACAAAGCACATTTCACCAAAGTTATTTTCACGTATGATCTTCATAAGAATAATGATATCAATGTGCAACAAATTTGTTCAACTGATAATATGGCTGATTTGTTCACCAAGCCTTTACCGACGTCAACCTTCAAGAAGCTAGTGTACAAGATTGGGATGCGAAGACTCAAGGATGTGAATTGATGCTCTCATCAGGGAGAGTTAATGCGCGTTTCACTCTTTTTTCGTTACAAGGTTTTGTCCCACTGGGTTTCCTTGCAAGATTTTTAACGAGGCAACCACAAGGCGTATTATTATACATATGTACTCTTTTTTCTTTACTAGAATTTTTTCCTAATGAGTTTTATTTTAGTTAAGGTTTTAACGAGGCACATTACTTATTGAGTAGACATTTAAGGGGAGTGTTATGAATAGAATTGTAATTAGAGTGAATGTCTATCTTTTAGAGAGTTTTACTTTGTGGCTAAGTCATTTTCTTCATATAAATAGAGGGTTTTATCCCATTATAAATCATCCCAAAATTCAATAACAATTACCTCTCTCTGTCCTTGCAATATTCTTTTTCTTCTTTATTGTTTTATTTCGGTTTATATAATAATTTAAATTATGCCAAATGTTGGATAATATGCAAAACAATAGAGACCTAAAGAGTAACGACAATGCTTACTAAACTGATGTTTCATTTTTTTGACGTCTTTATTTTATGCGGTTTTAATTCATAAGATGTTGATTGAAATATTTTACTCGCAATTAGTATTTGTGCCAATTATCAAATACATATGCCTTGCATATAACTTTTTAAAACTAGTAATTATTTTTAAATGATGTATTTTTTTTTTACTTTGATTACGACTCTAAAATTAAACATATTGATCTGACATTAAATGAGAATAAATCGGCTAATAAACGATTGAATTAGACTGGGTATTACTCCTAAATCCCGACTCTATGCCTGCTAAAATTTCTTGTTAAAATAATTCAAAGATCTTTAATTTTGGGGAAGTTACCATCACTGGAAAAGGACAGCCTTGTCCACTCATCATTACAAGAATCCAATAAACTTTTGGAAAAAGAAAAAATATTAATTGAGCAGGGTCCGTAGCCCGTAGGCATATTATCCTGTGCTAATAAAATATTTAACAAAAACCCAACAAATATTTAAAAAGTCTTGTAATAATAATCAGCCAGACAAGTCCCATCTGGACCCACCCATTAATTAAACAAAGATAAAATAAATAAGCATAAGGTAACACCCAACCCACATCCTCATCCTCAATCAGCTTAAGCCAATTATAATATTTTAAGAATCAAATAATAAAGAGGTTAATTTATGTGCACCGTTATAAATTTACACTATCAAATTAAATCGACTATAATAGCATATACTTGCGTATAATAATCCTGACTTCTTTTATAATGTATTAAAATGTCGTTGATAATTTAAAAAATTAGTTACATCATTATTTTTTGGCAAGAAAAGAGGAAGACAAGTTTCTTTTATTCTTTCTTAAAGGCCATGATATTTCGAGGTTTTTAGATTTGGAGCATCTGCTTTTGAATTCTTTTTTGTTTTTTGTTTTCCCAATTAAGAGACTCTGTTTTTATAGTTGAATTTACCCACTCATTTTGGAACCACAGAGTTTTTATTGTATATATTTACTCATTTTACAAATGCATTAAAATAGTAGTCCTAAATTGACTTGGTATTAGTTGTAAAGATTCTGTGCATCACCTCTATAGATTTACTTTTCAGGATCCCCATGCGTTTGATTTTAGTTTTCGCTACACTTTTTTTCTAGAAAAGTTTTTTAAAGAAAAATTATTTATTAAATAATCTTTGAGAAAATCTTTTGGAGAACATTGTCATTTGTTTACAATTATTTAATTACTCAATTTTAACATTTGATATGAAAATTATATTTTTTATTTTTTTTCTTGATTTGTTAAAATGGAAAAATAAAAATAAAAATATATTTAATATTAAACACCCCGTCGCATAGCGGGAGCTTAGTGCACCGGGCTGTTTATTTTTTATTTTATATTTTTAATATAAAGGACACTTAAAAGTGAACAAAAGAATAATTACTTATATTACTCTATCTGAAATTATTAGTCATGATTTCTAAAAATAGTTATCTCAAATTATTTGTCATTTTAGAAGTTTAAGACATAATCAATTTTCTTTTTCATTTTAACCTTAGTAATAATTGTTCTTGAAGAAGTAGATATCACATAAATATTCTACGGAGAGAGAAACATAAGTAGAATAGTAAAAAAATAATTCTAATTAAGATTTTCTTAATGAACGTATAAAAGGAAAACACGATAAATAATTTGAAACAAAAGGAGCGGCACTTCAAGGTAAATGTTTCAAACGACATGTCTGGTCAAATACCATATAGAATTGGGAAGGAAGGAGTTCAGATTCCTTAAAATTGGGACCAGATATCAATTCCAAAATTGCTTACTACTATTCTTAATTTAGAGAAAACTGCTCACTGTTGTGCTTGCTAAGCAAAGACAGTGCTTACTGTGGATTTTACTGTTACATAACCCAATCTCTGTCTGATTTCCCATTTGTAAAGGAGTTATTGATTGAGACCTTCCAATTTTTTCTTTTTAATCCTTTTCTAATTAACAAAATTTAAGAAAATGACATCACAATATTTTTCCAAAAGAAGAAGAAAAAAATCTAGTAAGAGTAATTGATAGTGTCAGAAATATCCAAACCTATAGCTAGGGGCTAACCCCTTTGGGCAAAACAAGAAACAGTACCACCTATTATTGGACGGTACACTCCTGAAAATTGTGTACTGAAGTGTCAAATTACCAAGCAGTTAAAATGTTAATTCAATGTTGATCCTCATTTCTTTCTGTTCCCTTTTAACCTTCCACTTTTGGCCTCTCCACTTCCAAATATTTACCATTTCCTTTCCTCAGAAGGTTAAAAAAAAAAAGAACATTGCTGTTCAGAATGACTCAAAAAAGAAAAAAAGAGACTGAAATTTGTGGGGTTAGTTACCCTAAAGTAACTGAAAGCTGCAACTTTACCTCTTTCGCCCTTTCTCTATATATTTTATTTCAAATCTCTGATCTGGTGATGAGGTAAAAGTAAATGTAAACATAATACTAAGTCCTTTAGAAAAAGTGTACTTGTACAGCGAAGAAGTCTGGTGCATAAAATATCTTGTCTTCACACATGATACAGTGAAGGATCGTACCTCAAAGGGTGTAATGTAGACAGTCTATCCTAATGCAAGCATTACTGGCTGCTTTTACGGCTCGAACACGTAATTTATAAGTCATACAACACGGTATTTAATTATGAAAGTTTGTCGGCCGATAGCTGATAACTTTATCATTGCTCTAAAACCTTTATTCATGCACAATAAAGAAGTGAGTTTCTTTTTTATTTTGTTATTTCTTAACTACCCCTTTATTTTAGCGCATTAGTACTTTACACTGGTATGAGAAAGTGTCAATATATCATATGTCACTTTCAACATCAATTAGGGGTTTGTCCTAATGGTCCAATAGCAAATCATAAGTGTACCTTCACTGTGGTGAAAATACAGAGTGTTTGGTGGGATTCATCAAGTTAGTTGTTTCAATAACCAACAAAAGTAAGGAAGCAAATTTTGTACTTCTAGTACTCCTTTTTTTTCCCCCATATAACCATCTAGAATATACGAAAGCTTACTAGCACGGTAAAATGTTTCTTACGAAAGTATTTTTCTGTTTATTATATTCTTAGAGGTCGAACTTAAAACTTGTTAGGGTCGTTTAGTATGTGGTATAAGAAGGTATAGTGTTAGTATAAAAATGTAATATCATATTAATATTTTGTTTGGTTAGCAAATCAGGTATAAGTTATCGCATGATTAAAATTAATACCAGATTAACTTATACCTTATAGAGGGTGAGGTAATTAGCACCGGTATAAGTTATACACTCTTCTTAGAAATTATGCAATTGTTATATTTAATACAACAGAGCAAACAGTGAATAAAAAATAATCTCAGCATAACTTATCCCAGCATAACATATATCAGTATAACTTATCTCGGCATAAGCTGTATTCAAACCAAACAACTCTTTAAAGGTGAATGAATCACAATCATTTCATTGCACTCCCTTCTTTTTAGTAGTGGAGGAGTATATGAATACATGTAAAATACGGAAAAGGGTCAAAATTGTCCCTAATTTATCTGCGGGGATTTGCAATCGTACTTTATATTTGTGCCACCTTTTAACTTGCACCCTATTTTTAAAAATTATTGATTTGGTAGCCAGCTGATAAAAAATTTGTAATAATATGATAATTACACCCCTGACAAAAGATATAAAACCTACATCACACATTGATCGCGTGATCTGCAACCTCATTCGTGAAAAAAGATTTCCTCCTCTCCTCTCCTCTCGCCAGCTTTATAAAAAGATCAGAAACTTGTCTAGATTTATCTTCAGAATCACACTTGCATGAAGTTCACCTTGAAACTAAAATTTCATGCTACATTGTTTCATGTAGAAGCTAAAACTTCATGCTAATATTGCATGAAGTTGTATCACATTGAAGCTAGAAATTCATGCTAATGCATGTTGCAGTTATTTATCCTGCAGTCTACAGTTTTGTCATGAGTTTTATCCGAAACTTCAGTCTAAACATGCTGAAGTTATTTAGTGGGCGTTTAGTCATAAGAATTGTAAAATTCCAAAAAATGGTAACAAACTTTTTCAAGTGAAAATGGTATTTGAAATTTAGAGTTGTGTTTGGACATAAATATAATTTTGGGGTTTTTTTTTTTAAGTTTTGTCACTGATTTGAGTGAAAATTTTGAAAAGGAACTTTTTAGAGTTTTTCAAATTTTCAAAAATTTTCAAAATGCATCTTCAAATGAAAAATTAGAAATTTATGAACAAATGCTGATTTCGGAAAAAAGTGAATTTTTTTTTAAAAAAGAAAAATATTTCTTATGTCCAAACGGGCTCTTAGTTCATTTGCTAAAAACTTCAGACTAAACATGATTAAATTTTTTAGTTCATTTATGAAAACTTTAGACTAAACATGCTTAAGTTCTTTAGTTCATTTGCTAAAATTTCAGACTAAACATGCTTAAGTTTTTGTGTTGCGGTATGTAATTTTCTAATGAGTTTTTGCTAATGCATGCAGAAGTTATTTAGTTCATTTGCTAAAATTTCAGAGTAAACATGCTTAAATCTTTTAGTTCATTTGCTAAAACTTTAGACTAAACATGCTTAAGATTTTTTTTCATTTGCGAAAAATTTAAACTAAACATGCTTAAATTTTTGTCTTGCAGTATGTAATTTTCTAATGAGTTTTTGCTAATACATGCTGAATTTATTTAGTTCATTTGCTAAAATTTCATACCAAAACATGCTGAAGTTTTGTTCTGCAGTCTACAGTTTTGTCGTGAGTTTTATCTGAAACTTCAATCTAAACAAGCTAAAGTTTTTAGTTCATTTGCTAAAACTTCAAACTAAATATGCATAAGTTTTTGTCCTGCAATATGTAATTTTCTGATTCTTGCTGAAGTTATTTAGTTCATTTGCTAAAATTTCATACCAAATCACGCTGAAGTTTTGTCATACAGTCTACCTTTTATTAAAGAAGGCAAAAATGTCATTTTTTTAAAACGCTTTTAACAAAACAAATAGGTACGGATGCAAACGAAAAAATAAATCAGGTATAAGTTAAAAAGGGACGATCAAATAGGGTGTCTCATGCAGTTATTACCGCTTATGTTTAAAAATACCTTTCGTCCACCTATTTTGTAAAGATTGCCCCTAATGTTAACATTTCGGCCCACTCTTACCCTGGAAAACGAACGGTCCTATTTTGATTAAGAAAAAGTTTTATTAATTAGAGTGTGTTTGGTATAATGAAAAATATTTTTCGTGGAAAATATTTTCTTAGAAAACAAGTAGTAACCTTGTTCATTTTCGGTGTTTGGACGCAAATTAAGGAAAATAACTTCTCGAGAGTACTCATAAATAATTTAAATACAATAAACATGAAGCCATAAACTTTCGAACCAACAACCTTCTGAACCCACAAATTTCATAAACTTCCGAACTGCTAAACTTTCGAAACCGCAAAACTTCGATCACGTAAACTTCCAAACACATAAACCTCCGAACTCATAACTTTAGAACTTATAAAACTTCGAACCTATAAACCGAAAGATGAAAAAATTAAAACTGTAAATATATTAAAAAAAAAAAATTTTTTTGCGGG
>ML384268.1:37242-62294 GCA_005239525.1 Nicotiana knightiana | reverse complement strand
CCCCCCCCCCCCCCAATAGAAGATCCTTGACCACAAGGATAAAAGAAGGAAACCTCGTTTGTAGGACAGTAACAAACTCCCAAGCAGCAGCCTCATCAGGGAGCCCTTGCTATTTAACTAAATCTTGTTCAACGGCTTTGTTTCCCTTCTTCACCATTCTTCTGTGTAAGATGACTTCAGGATCAGGACAATTGGGGCTTGTCAAATCAAGAATTGAAGGATAAGAAATCTGAGATGGAACCTCATAGCATTTTCTCAACAGTGAAACGTGCACTGTGGGGTGGATCTGAACTTCAGTAGGAAGCAATAAAGTGTAGGCAACTAAACCCATTCATTTAAGAATCTGAAAAGGGCCATAGTATTTAGAAGCTAACTTGTGGGAGGAATGGTTGGATATAGTCACTTGCTGTAAGGCTAAACTTTTATATAGACCCAATCACCAACCTCTAATTGTCTATTACTCCAGTGGGCATCTACTTATTGTTTCATTCTATGTTGAGCTCTTGTTAGATGATGTTTAAGTAGTTGTAGCTTTAGTTCCCTGTTGATCAAGGTGTTATTAACTTCAGTTGAAGCTGACTCTCCTGGCAAGTAGGGTAAATGTAAGGGGGTGGTCCACCATATAATGCTTCATAAGGGGTGGTCTGTATGGCTGAGTGAAATAAAGTGTTATACTAGTACTCAGCCATAGGCAAGCAAGAGTACCAATTAGCAGCATCTTCATTGCAGTAGTACCTTAAGTAGGTCTCCAAACTTCTGTTCAATACCTCAGTCTGTCCATCAGATTGAGGATGGTATGTAGAAGATGTATTCAATTGAACTCCTTGTAGTGAGAACAACTTTTGCCAGAATTTACTAAGAAAGACAGCATCTCGATCACTAGTAATAGTATCAGGTAGACCATGTACCCTCACCATAATGTCTAAGAACACTTGAGCGACTGATTGAGCAGTATAAGGATGCTTCAGTGGAATGAAATGACAATATTTGCTAAGCATGTCCACCACTACCAATATAACCTCATAGCCTTTTGATTTAGGAAGGCCATCAATGAAATCCATACTAATTTGAGACCACACTGCATCTGGAATAGGTAATGGTTGTAACAACCCAAGATAAGCAGCCAAGTCAGATTTGTTCTTTTGGCAGATATCACATTTCTGCACAAAGTCCTTTACCTCCTTCCTCATGCTTTTCCAGTAAAACAGTGTGAGTAGTCTCCTTAGGGTTGCTTCAACACCTAAATACCCCCTTGAGGAGTTGTATGCCATAAATTTATAATTGTTCTTCTCAATTGTGGCACCTTGCCTATCACCAATCTGACTTTTCTTCTCAGTTGGCCTTGAAACCATGTGAACTGCTTGTGAGTATGTGGATCAGCTTGGAGTTCTTTAATGAGTTGCTTCAGCTCCTAATCTGAGTTCCAACTATCAACTATAGCTTAGAAAATATCAGTATCACCAGATGAAATCATCAATGCCAATAATTCAGCTCCAGTTACCCTAGAGAGGGCATCAGCTACCTTTTTCTCCACTCCCTTCTTGTACTTTATTGATTAGTCAAATGGCATTAATGTGGTTAGCCACAATAATTGGGAATTAGAGTGTAATGTTTGCTCCATAAGGTACTTCATAGCCTTTTGATCAGTTCTGATAATGAACTTATGTGAGCATGTAATTTTTACCTCATTAAAATATCCCTACAAAATTAATAAATAAATTAGTCTTATTTTTTTTTAGATTTTATTTTTAGAAATTTTGGCTTTTATTTGGGATTATTTGCATTTTTTTTAGTCGCATATTTCATTTTTAAGTTATGAAAAACCAACAAAAATATTTAAACCTTCATCATCTTGCATTATTACGGGTTTTAATGCCTAATTACACAATTAATTACTTCATTAAAAAGAAAATCACAAAAAAAAGGGAAATTGTTTGTTCTTGACTTTTTTTTTAGTTTAGTATTAAATTAAGTAATTTTTAT
The DNA here is from genome assembly GCA_005239525.1 of Nicotiana knightiana. NCBI lineage: Eukaryota > Viridiplantae > Streptophyta > Magnoliopsida > Solanales > Solanaceae > Nicotiana > Nicotiana knightiana. Next base: position 60,311 of record ML384268.1, on the reverse strand, counting down.
TTTTAAATTTAGGATCAACTAATTGTGTAAATAATACAAATAAATGATTATTTAAATTAAGATAATTTAGTACTTAGTTTAGGTTTTTTTTAAATTAATTTGTAACGACCCGACCAGTCGTTTTGAGCTCTAGCGCATCGTTCAGCGGTTTGAAGTCGTGAGCAGCTTCATTTCAGGTATTATGACCCGTGGGCGTGGTCGGAATTGAATTCCAGGAAGTTTAGAATTGATTTGGAAAGAAAATTCTCATTTCAGAAGCCTTAAGTTGGAGGAATCAACTAAGATTGAAATTTTGAGTAAAGGACCTCCGAATCAAGATTTGAAGGTTCCAGCAGGTTCGTATGATGATTTCGGACTTGGGTGTATGTCCGGCTCGGGGTTTGGATAACCCGGGAGCGCTTCGGCGTATATTGTGGAAGTTAGCATTTTAGAAGGATTTCATGAATTTGGGCTTGAAGTGCATATCAGTGAGGTTGATGTCCGTTTGGGATTCCGAGTCTGGGAATAGCTCTGTATGGTGATTCTGGAATTGGGAGCGCGATCGGAAATGAATTTGGGTGTCTGTAGGTCATTTTGGGGTCATTTGGCTAAAGATAGAAATTTAAAGGTTTTTGAGAAATCCGACCGGAAGTGGAAGTTTTGATATCGAGGTCGGAATGCGATTCCAGAAGTTGGAACAGGTCCGTAATGTTGAATATGACTTGTGTGCAAAATTTGAGGTCAATCGGGTGTCATTTGATAGGTTTCGGCGTCGGATGTAGAAGTTTGGAATTCTAAGTTCTTAAAGAATTGGATTTGAGTGCGATTCATGATTTAGGCGTTGTTTGATGTGATTTGAGGGCTCGATCAAGTCCGATTCATGTTTTGGGACAGGTTGGTGTGATTGGACGGGGTCTCGGAGGCCCCGGGTGGATTCCGGGTGATTGACGGATCAATATTTGAAGTTGGAGAAGGCTGAAGGTTGCTGTCATCTAGTGTAACCGCAACTGCGAGGCTTTGACCGCAGGTGCGACTAAGGGCGCCGCAGGTGAGAGATTGGGCTGGAGCTGAGGAGGCCGCAGGTGCGGAATATTGGTCGCACCTGCGGAATCGCAGGTGCGAAGAGGGCATCGCAGGAGCGGGAATTTGCTGGGTCAAGTCAGAGACACACCTGCGATGGAATTTCCGCAGGTGCGGAGCCGCAGGAGCGACCATTGGATCGCAGGTGCGAAAGAGGCCTAGGAAGAATGTTTTAAAGTCGGGTTTGTGCCATTTCTCTCACATTTTTCATTTGGTAGGGGCGATTTTGGAGGATTTCAAAGGGAGATTTTCACCAAGCATCAAGAGGTAAGTGATTCTTTCTCATTTCCAAGTTAAATACAAGATCATTACATAAATTTAATATGGGAACTTGTGGGAAGAATTGGAATTTTGAAGAAAAACCTAGAAAATGTAAATTTGGAATTTAGCCACGAATTCGAGTATGGAATGTAAGTAAATTGCATGATTGAACTAGTAGGGCTATGGGTAGAATGTATCTTCGAGAATTTTGGACAGAGATTTAAAGTTATCAAAAAGATTTTGGAAGATGTTGTTCCTTCCCGTCGATGTCATTTGATTAAATCACCATGTTGATTAATTGTTATTAATATGACGAAGATATAAAGTGTTAAACGTGAACGGAGTCAAAAATGTTTATTCCTGATTTTAATGAATTGCCTATGATAATCATGCTTAGTGTCACTCTTAAATATTTTAGATTGACCTTTAGTAAGTGTTTAATTTGACCTCTCATCACTACCTCTCTAAGGTTAGGCGGGCGACTTACTGAGTACACGTTGTTTTTATACTCATGCTACACTTGTTGTGCATTTTTATTGCACAGGTACTTTCATAGCAATGTGGAGGATTCGGAGACTTAGGCAAGCTGCATCATCCGGAGGCGATCTGAAGCTGACAGAGTCTCCTTCGTACTGTATCTATTTCATTTAAATTTCCTTGTCCAGTTGTATTTCGGACATGCTTGTAATGATTGTTGAATTCTTAGAATTGCTCATGTACTTGTGACACCGGGTTCTGGGATATGTATTGGGATATATTTTCTTAAGTTTAATCTTTAAACCCTTGTTTTAATTAACAGACTTTTATTTGATTATTATGTAATGAAGTGAAAGGAAGTGTTTTCATAAATGTTTTAAATCGGAAAGTTATTTCAATTAATTAATGTTTTGGCTTGCCTAACCTTGATGTCCGGCGCCATCACGACCTTAGGGATTGTGGGTCGTGAAAACATGGTATCAGAGTGCTAGGTTCTCGTAGGTCTCATGAGTCATGAGCAAGTCTAGTAGAGTCTTGCAGATCGGTACGGGGACGTCTGTACTTATCTTCGAGAGGCTACATGGCTGTTAGGAGTACTTCCCTTCTTGATCTTCATCGTGCGAGTTGATTCCTTTGAGGCTTATGATTATGTTCCTTCCTACTCAATCTTACGCGTCGCGAAGTGCTTGTTATAGATCAGGAATTTGAGGAATGGAAATGGTGCTACGAATGTAATCCGAGATGCTTCCATGTGTAATTAGTCGTGGTTGTTGTTATGGCCCTGCAAAAGGGTAATATGTTATTTCAGCTCAGTAGTTGTGTGTTCTGGGAGCCTTAAGGCTATGCTCAGGTATTGATGATGGTTACGATTGGTTACCGTGTGATGTCGATATGATGATAGAACGGTTGCCCGTATGTTGGGGGAGATGAATGGTTTGAAGGGAGGTCTTCTCTGAGTCTGATTTTGAGATTTCGGTGTTTTAGTTCTGGCAGAGGAAAGGCATTTGGGTTATGAATGGTCTGGTTGAGGTTGAGAAGGTAGTAAGACTTGGTGTGTGCAAGTGAGATGGGATATGCACCTGTGACGTGTAGTCGTCGTCATTTATCAAATGGAATATGTTAATTTGTCGGTGTTATGGGTTCTTCGATTGCGTGGGGTCAGAATATTGAGAGGAAGCATTGAAGAATGCGGTTGGCAGAGATCGTGAGGTGCGGTGGTTCACAACCGGATAAGTGTTGATAATGAAGGCAGCTAGAGAAAGATGACCTTCGGAGAGTGTGAAGTCGTGGTGATCTGCTGGGTTGAGAGCTACAGAGAATGGTCCTGGAGTGAGGCTAAGCGGTGGTTCCATCTCTAGGAGGCTAGGTGTAAGAAGCGGAAGTCGAGCAGCCGCAAAGTGGGGGAGCGGCAGCACAACTTGGAATTTGAAGATATTGTCGCGCATTAATGGATGTCCACGAGGAGCGGACGGACTAGTAAAGTTGGTAAATGAAGCAGGGCGTAAGATGGGGTATTGAAGTCGCAGGGACCGTGCATTTCAGTGTCGTTGGGAGGTGTCCGCGGGTGATTTCCACAGGTGGGTTGTCTTCTGGGGATAAGTTAGCAATGGCGGGGTTGGCTGGTTTCTGTGAGGGGTTTTAGTGGCTAGTCGGTAGGAGGCAGAATGTGAGAATGATGCTAGAGAATCTAAGTATTTAGGGAGTCCTAGCAGGAGGATCTGGAAGAGTTGGATGGATTAGTTGAGATAGATCGCGTTATCAAAGGAGAAAGGATCTCAGCAGGGTCTAGAATGGTGCAAAGAGTAGCTTCGGGTTAAGTGGGGGAGTCCCACCATCTGTAGTTGGTTGTAGGATTGTCTTCGCATGGGGTTGAGGATTGTCGGCGTGTTGGCAAGTTATTTCAGCTAAGGAAAAAGGAGTAAAATGGTAATTGTGCGTGGGATTTGATGAATATGTGCAAAAGTTGGCCCTGTCGGATCAGGGTTAGGCTTTGGAAGATTCAAAATTTATGCTTAAGGCATGGGCGAGTTGTAAGGATAGTGACTCAGTCACGTGGTTCATTGAAAAAGGTGTTCCTGTGCTAGGAGAGCCTTGGAGTTGATTGTATTCGGGGCCAGTCAGAGTGGGTGACCCTCAATAGCGGTCCTAGTGAGTTCAAAATTTAAGAATGCGGCGTTTAAGGATTTCAGGCAGCAGTATGATCGAGAATCGAGCTTTTGCAGAGTAATCTCTGAGAAAAAGGAGGATGGTTGGTATTTTCTATGATATGTTTCAGCATGCAGGATAATATTGGAGGAGTGAGAGAAATAGACTCCGGATTGAAGAAAAGATTATCAGAAGGCTATGAGACGGGTGCGGGATTTGGGCAGCATAGTTTCGTGAATCAAGGTCACTCGGGATGAGTGAGGGTTGAGTTTGCTATGGGTTGAAGGAAGTTGTTATTATTCCTGAGGCAATTGAAGATGATTAAAAGAAGATAGATTGATTAGCCATGGTTGAAATGGCACATTTGCGACAGTGATCGGTTCCTTTGAGGTGATTTAGTTATGCATGTGGTTCGTGCCGGTGTGTGCGGGCTTGTCGGCCGTCGTAACGGATCTCATGTGGGAGCATTTGAGTGCTATGGCCTGTCAGGTGTAGGCAGAACCCGGAAGGGTTATGGTGGTATAGACTACTACTTAAGGATTTGCATGATGGGTGATAATGGGAATTCACTCATGTGATGAGATGGTACTCTTGAATTGAGTCAAGTAAAAAGTTCCTATATGATGAAGTGTTCACCCTATCGGTGGTTCGGAAGTTATGATGGAATTCTTGCACTACCTCATGTTGGTATGTTAGGTGCGGGAAGTACTATGTAACTGGGAGTAAGAATCGAGATCTAGGTCTGATGTTTATAAGGATGTCATAAGCTCGGAAGAGCAAGACAAGGTGATTTGAAAGTTCGGAGTATGCTGGTGTTATCTTCAGTGTCACCTTAGATTGATATTCGGTGAAAGAGGCTTTGTACCCTGGTCATGGGTTCTTGATGTGTTTTGCGGCCTTAGTGTGATCGGTGTTATGGATGGGCAGACTTGTTGCCTTGTGTGGAAGGTCGTGGAAGCATGACCGCGAAAAGATTGTATAAAGTGTGATATGTAGTCACTTGATGGATTTCAGATTTGGACTGAGTATAAAGAAGTGCAATATTGCTTAATTGAGAATTTACGCCGGGAGGGCGTTCAGTTCAGTTGATTATGGATTATGGGGTGTTAGTCCCGGTGATGATGGTTGTTCTCGTGTATTATGAGAGAAGGTGGGTTAATATGGACCCAGGCAAAAGCTATTAGCTTAGTTGGTGCGAGCAAGGTGGCTCGATGTTTGTGGATGGATTTAAATATGATTATGGGCTCCGTATGAGCCAGGCATGTTCCTTTCAGTAGAGCACTTTTTATGGAAAGGTATTAGAACAGGGGGTGTTGTTCCGTCTTCCTCGAATTCATGTGTTATTGTGATTGTGTCGTGCAAATTGTGAAACGCCTTGGTAATTTCCTATGTGGTGAGGTCCCGCGTAGTGGGGATGTTATGTGAGCAGGATAGCTCTTGAGATCTAGAGTGTATATATATATATCGCATCTCAGTTGTGCTTGAGTTATGTAGCCTAAGGCTTTATCAGTCTCCCCAGGATGGTATTATGCACTTAGCGTGCTTATGATCGATATTCAGTAAATTGTAATAGTGAGCAAATCAGCTCCGTGTATATTTCCTTATGTGAGTTTTATGATGGGATCGGGTGGCACGCCGCCACGAGTATGTTATTCGGATCGGGTTGCACGCCACAACAGTGTGATGATGAGAAGGGTTAATATGTATTTATTTTCTTGTGTTTCATTTCCTATTTTCTTGCAAGAATTCATATTAGTTGCGTGAGCTGAATAGTTCCGTCCTGAGTCGTTTGTTATTATCATGTTCGAGTTATGGTCTATTGGCGCAATGTGGTATCATGTGAGGCTGTTGGACATGTTTGGGGTGATTTTTTGTCTGAGCAGTTCATACTGGGTGAGACGAGATTATCGGATCAGGGATCAGTGCGATGAGGCTATGTGAAGTGTATATTAAAGAACAAATACCATTATTCAGGTTCATAATGAAGTGATGATTCTAGTCAAGATGAGGTATTCAAGGATTTGTTAACTCTGCAGTTGAGTATGAATTTCTGTGCATTTCCTCCATTGTGGTGGTATCGCCAGCATTATAGCAGGATGTATGTATATATATCATGAGGTGCATTGGGAGCATCAGATTCGTGGAATTTTTGGCTATTAAGGTTTAGGGAGTGTCATCATGGTCAGATGATGAGTTATATGGTGCATGGTGCTGATTCGGCAAAGGTATGCGGTCATGTTCTGGTATTTCGTGTGGTAGTTGATACGGTGTTTATATGTTGAGAACTAGGCCTAACAGAGAAATTTCAGGTGTGTGAATGAATTCTGAGCTTATTGTATGGATAAGAGAAGAAATCTTTAGGTGTGATCAAGCTAATGTGCTCAACTGGGTTGTGGTAGCACGGGCAGGTGCTCGAGGTGTTAAACAGTGATTTCAGGTAACTCCAGAGCAGTTCTTGGCACGTTCGAGGAGGAACGTCAGTTTAAGTGGGGGAGAATGTAACTACCCGACCTCTCGTTTTGAGCTCTAGCGCGTCGTTCAGCGGTTTGAAGTTGTGAGCAGCTTCCTTTCAGGTATTATGACCCGTGGGCGTGGCCGAAATTGAATTCCAGGAAGTTTATAATTGATTTGGAAAGAAAATTCTCATTTCATAAGTCTTAAGTTGGATGAATCAACTAAGATTGAAATTTTGAGTAAACGACCTCCGAATCAAGATTTGAAGGTTCCAGCAGGTTCGTATGATGATTTCGGATTTGGGTGTATGTCCGTCTCGGGGTTTGGATAACCAGGGAGCGCTTCGGCGTATATTGCGAAAGTTAGCATTTTAGAAGGATTTCATGAATTTGGGCTTGAAGTGCATATTACTGAGGTTGATGTCTGTTTGGGATTCCGAGTCTGGGAATAGCTTTGTATGGTGATTCTAGAATTGGGAGCGCGATCGGAAGTGAATTTGGATGTCCGTAGGTCATTTTGGGGTCATTTGGCTAAAGATAGAAATTTGAAGGTTTTTGAGAAACCCGACCTAAAGTGGAAGTTTTGATATCGAGGTCGGAATGCGATTCCGGAAGTTGGAACATGTCCGTAATGTTGAATATGACTTGTGTGCAAAATTTGAGGTCAATCAGATGTGATTTGATAGGTTTCGGCGTCGGATGTAGAAATTTGGAATTCTAAGTTCTTAAAGAATTGGATTTGAGTGTGATTCGTGATTTTGGTGTTGTTTGATGTGATTTGAGGGCTCGAGCAAGTCTGTGTCATGTTTTGGGACAGGTTGGTGTGATCGGACGGGGTCTCAGAGGCCCCGGGTGGATTCCGGGTGATTGACGGATTAATATTTGAAATTGGAGAAGGCTGAAGGTCGCTGTCATCTGGTGTAACCGCACCTGCGAGGCTTTGACCGCAGGTGCGGCTAAAGGCGCCACAAGTGCGATATTGGGGATGGAGCTAAGGAGGCCGCAGGTGCGAAGAAGGGATCGCATGAGCGAGAATTTGCTGGGTCAAGTCAGAGCCGCACCTGCGATGGAATTTCCGCAGGTGCGGAGCCGCAGGAGCGGCCATTGGATCGCAGGTGCGAAAGAGGCCTGGGTAGAATGTTTTAAAGTCGGGTTTGTGCCATTTCTCTCACATTTTTCATTTGGTTGGGGCGATTTTGGAGGATTTCAAAGGGAGATTTTCACCAAGCATCAAGAGGTAAGTGATTCCTTCTCATTTCCAAGTTAAATACAAGATCATTACATAAATTTGATATGGGAACTTGTGGGAAGAATTGGGGTTTTGCAGAAAAACCTAGAAAATGTAAATTTAGAATTTAACCACGAATTTGAGTATGGAATGTAAAGTAAATTGCATGATTGAACTAGTAGGGCTATGTGTAGAATGTATCTTCGAGAATTTCGGATTTCCAGGCACGTGGGCCCGAGGGCATTTTGGTCTTTTCTCCGAGCGGGGTTGGGAAAGTATATAATCTGAATTTGTTGTGAGTATTAGGATGAATTTTCATTGCTTTGCCATTATGTGGTAGTTTCGGAGCGTTGTGCGTCCGTTGGAGTCATCAGAGGGGCTTGGAAGACGGTGTGGGAATTTCGGAGCGAGGTAAGTCTCCTTTCTAACTTTGTGAAGGGGAATCATCCCCCTAGGTGAATATAAATGCTATTATTTTCGGGGGCTACGTACGCACGAGGTGACGGGAGTCCGTGCGTAGCTGCTATTATACCATGTCCGGGTAGTCTAGGACCCACTAGAATGCCTTACGTGTTATACCTGTAATCCTGCCTGTAATATTAAACTGCTAATATGATCGAAATCGTAATTGAGTATCTAAAAGAAGACTAGAGTTCATTTTGTTAATCTTCTAGAAAGAGAATTGATTCCTCTATGGTTATTTGTGTACCCGGACTGGGTTGTATTATGGAATATCATTAAACTTGACAAATGAGTTTCAAAATAAAGATTTAAAAGCTATATTTCATGTTCCTTTAAGAAGAATTTTACCACTTTCCCGAGGAAACTTTTTTCTTGATAAAATACGGATTTAATATGTGGATATGTGTAACTTTGGGTGCCTGAGTCACTTGAGTGATTCGCGAGCAGGAAGACCCTGTATTTGTGTGTGTATTCATATGAGCACCTGAGTCGCAGGTATGATTCGCGAGCAGGCTAGCCGTATTATTTAACTGCGTCGCAAGATCGATTCGCGAGCGGGGCAGATAGATGCATCTATGGTTCGAGTCGTTCGACCCTCGGCAGTGCACAGTTTATTATTTTTGGTCTGTGCCGTTCGACCCTCGGCATTGCTTGCGCATGATATTTAATGCGTAGTTGCTATGATTTGTGCCTGATTACTGGCCCGAAATTTTATGTTGTCAACTGAAATGACAGAGATTTAAAGTTATCAAAAAGATTTTGGAAGAAGTTGTTCCTTCCCGTCGATAAATTGTCATTTGATTAAATCACCATGTTGATTAATTGTTATTAATATGACGAAGATATAAAGTGTTAAACGTGAACGGAGTTGAAAATATTTATTCCTGATTTTTATGAATTGCCTATGATAATCATGCTTAGTGTCACTCTTAAATATTTTAAATTGACCTTTAGTAAGTGCCTAATTTGACCTCTCTTCACTACCTCTCTGAGGTTAGGCGGGCGACTTACTGAGTACACGTTGTTTTTTTACTCATGCTACACCTGATGTGCATTTTTATTGCACATGTACTTTCATAGCAATGTGGAGGATTCAGAGATTTAGGCGAGCTGCATCATTGAGGAGATCCGCAGCTGACAGAGTCTCCTTCGTACTGTATCTATTTCATTTAAATTTCCTTGTCCAGTTGTATTTCAGACATGCTTGTAATGATTGTTGAATTCTTAGAAATTGCTCATGTACTTGTGACACCGGGTTCTGGGATATGTATTGGGATATAATTGCTTAAGTGTAATCTTTAAACCCTTGTTTTAATTAACAGACTTTTATTTGGTTATTATGTAATGAAGTAAAAGGAAGTGTTTTCATAAATATTTTAAATCGGAAAGTTATTTCAATTAATTAATATTTTGGCTTGCCTGACCTTGATGTCCGGCGTCATCACGGCCTTAGGGATTTTGGGTCGTGACATAATTAGTTTTAAAATTAAAGAAAATGGGATTTTTGCCAAATTGGGCCAATTTAAACTAGCCAAATCCCAAATTTAACCCAAGAACCCAAAAAAACAAGCCCAAAACCCTTAAAAATCTGATCCACCCCATCTCCCCGCACTCAATCTTTACCATTGATCTCTAGTAGATCCAACGGTCCGGAACTCCCCATTGTTTAATCTAAAAATGTACTAAACCCCCCCCCCCCCCCCACCGATTTCCAATTCCCCACTCTTCCACTTCTCTCAAATCTCTCTAAAACAAAGACTCCCTACCTCTCTCTTCTCCCTCCACCGCTGCCACCCTTCCCCGCCACCGCCGCCTCCTCCACAGCGGCCTACCTCCAAAACCACTCAAAATCACACCAAACACTCCTCTCATCCTCCTAAACTTCCTCCTACCAACCAAATCCCTAAAAACCCAACCAAAATCCGTAGATCTTAGATCTAAAACTTCCTTTTTTTTCTCTCTAACCATTAAAAAGTCCTCAGGTTGAATATCTCCTTCCAAGGATCTTAGATCCCATGTAGGAGTATTTAGTTTGAAGGTTTTTCACGATTAGACTTGTTCATTATTATTTACGTATTTTATTTATTTATTTATTTATTTTTCTGTTATTTCTCGCATTTTTTTATTAGTATTTATTTCTGCCACATTTTTTTTTATTTCTGCCGCGTTTTTATTTATTTTTTCCTCGTTTAATTAAAAAAGATTTATTCTACCGTGTTTAATTTTATTTTTTTTAATTCTGTTAATGCATTTTTATTTATTATTTATCTTGTTATCTAGTTATAATTAATAAACTAATTAAAACATGCTTAAACAGAGTATAAAAAAAATCAGTGTGCCATTAACTAGATAAAAACGGAAAAAGACTAAGAAAATAGTATAGTGTTCATATTCTGCCTTTTTCTTTCTTATGTATTTACATTGAATTAATTATTCCCTTTGTTTAAATTGGGCCTGGCTAAATAGACAGGCTCATAGTTTCGTATTATCTTATTTGACCTGGCTAAATAGACAGACTCTTAGTTTTGTATTCTGTTATTATTGGGATTGGCTAAATAGACAAGCCCATAACTTCGTTCTTATTATTTATTTTTATCCTGGATAATTCAAAAAAAGATATTTTTAGAAATAACCAGAAACTTCTAGAAAGTGTACAACTGTCCTAGCTGTTATGAAAGATGCTGAAAATAGGATAAGGATGACAGTTATACCAGGGCTGTTAGGAAGGACATCACTATTTTTAGAATTAGGATAAGGAATATTCCTAAAAATACCTACCCTAGGCACCCTATATATAGACACTATCTATTCTGAAAATGGGGACACACAATATATAGTTATACCTTCTGAAAACAGTGAGATTACTCTCACAGATTAGTCCCATAGATTACACACTAAAAAACCAAATATACACGAAATATATTCTATACACTGAAAAATACTTTGAATACACAAGAACATTCTGAAAATCACCATAACCTCTTTTCAAAAATGTGTCTAGGATCCAAGTTCCTTCATACAAAAATGAAAATCTTCTGAGATTTAGCGGTTTTTCTTTATTCCTATACTGATTTCGAACCAAAAACTCTCAGAAAACTCCTTCTATTTCTGCAAGAAATCTGGTTTCAGTTTTGCTAATAAAATCTATGGGGTGCCCCTAGGGGTGGGCATTCGGTATTTCGGTATTCGGTTTATCAATTGTGTATACCAAATACCGTACCAAAATATTTCGGTACGGTTCGGTATTTCTTATTTTGGTTCGATACGGTTTCGGTTCGATTTTGGTTTAAACCAAATCTATGTTATAAAGCTTTTGTCTATTCAAATCTGTAGCTATTCGGGTTGAAAAGATATAAAGACAACACCAAAAATAGATTGCAGATAACAAATATGTAAAAAAAGAGGGCAAAAGTACAAAACAAAATCATTATTTTGTTAATTATATATGTAAATATATAATTTCTACAGAGTACAGAGAGATGCAAGTTTGAAGCAAAATAATCTTTTCTCATGTTACACGTAACACAAGCATAATCATGTCTCGCAGGCTCACACTCTTACTCCAAAGATAAAGAAGCACAATATAATTTCCTAAAGAAATATGGTACTATGCAACCAATATTTTGGTAATCTTTCCAAATCGACCTTTCTGAGACTTCCTTTTTATTTTTAAATTTCTGTTACATAGGAGATTTGGATATGAAAAGGAACAAGGACTTTAATGGATTCCATCTCTTTGTATCAGATTTTCGTCCGTATCATTAAACTTACAAACTTGAATCCGATGTTTTCTCATTTTGTCAAGTTCTAATAGATCGTGAGATTGAAAATATAAAGAGAAATGTGAAAGCCAAAGTGTAAATCATGAATTACAAATCGAAGTATGGACAATTGATAGCATAGAATTTAAAAACAAAGAGCTTCTCCTAGCTGATCGCTTAAAAAACAAATCGTAAAAAAAAAAAAATCGGTATTTCGGTAAATCCAATACCGTATACCGAACCGAAATACCGAAATTTCTGTACCGAATTAGATCGAAATACCGAAATACCGAAAATTGAAATACATAATTAATTCGGTTCGGTTCGGAATTCGGTTTTTTGGATTTTATGCCCACCCCTAGGTGCCCCTCCTGCATAAGTACTGCTCCAATACCATAGCCACTGCATCAGTTTCTACAATGAAGGTCTTGGTAGCATATGGAAAATCCAAAACAGGAGCTTGAGTGAGTGCTTTTTTCGAAGCTACAAAAGTTGCATCTGCTGAAGTCGATCATTTGAACCCATCCTTCTTAGTTAAGTCAGTTAGGGATTTGCAAATCATCCCAAAACTCTTAATAAATCTTCTGTAATAACCAGCTAGGCCTAGAAATCCCCTAAGTTGCTTGAGGGTTGTTGGTGTAGGCCAATTTTGGACTGCCTTTATCTTTTGAGGATCAATAGACACTCTTTCAGCTATGATGAAGTGTCCTAAATACTCAACATTTTGAACTCCAAATAAACATTTTCTCCTCTTTGCAAAGAGCTAATGTTTACTCATCTCCACAAAAACAGACTTCAAATGAGTTAAGTGGTCCTCTATAGTATTGCTGTATATGAGAATGTCATCAAAGAAAATCATCACATGTTTCCTAAGAAACTTCTGAAAAACAAAGTTCATAAATCCTTGAAAGTTGCAGGAGCATTTGACAGGTCAAGTGGCATTACCAAATATTCAAAATGTCCAGAATGAGTTCTAAAGGCAGTCTTAGGCACATCTTCCTTGGCCATTCTGAGCTGATGATATCCAGACCTTAGGTCTATTTTAGAGAATACCTTAGAACCCCCGAGTTCATCTAACAAGTCTTCCACAATAGGGATAGGAAACTTGTTCTTCACAGTGATCTTATTCAAATCTCTATATTCGACACACAACCTCCATGACCCATCCTTTTTACCTACTAGTACCCCTGGTGAAGCAAAAGGACTGCAGCTAGGTTGAATGATGCCTTGGTCAAGCATCTGTTGTACAAGACTCTCAATAATATCCTTCTTAACTGAAGGATACCTATAGGACCTTTTATTCACAGGTTCAACACCATTTTGTAAGACAATCATGTGATTAAAAACACCCCTAGAAGGAGGTAATTCAGTAGACTCTTCAAATAATCCAGAATACTCAGCTAGTAATTGTACTAGCCTGTTATATGTCTCAGGTTCCTCCTCAGACTTAATAGCATGACATTGTTATTCTGTCTTTTCCATAGGAACCACATGTATCATGCATAGTTGAGATAAATCCCCTGTATGTTTGACCAATTAATCAGCTTCATGTACCTTCACCTGATTACCAGCACCTCCGAGAAGGCGTTTCCTTCCTTTGTACCAGAACTCCATAGTCAACTTCCTAAAATTCATCTTAATGTACCCAAGTCTTAGTAGTCATGCACTCTTAACACTACTACACAGGAGCCTAAAGGTAGCAGTAAAAGCTCTGCTGAAAATTCAGCACCTTGCAGCAGCCAAGTGATTGTGCATACCATATCTACCATCTTATTCCCATTAGCAACAACTATTAATTGGGTTTTAGTAGACTGGATTTTACACCCTAAATGTCTGACCAGTTCAGGGTCTATGAAATTATGTGAACTACCAGTATCAATCAATATACTTAGAGCCTTATTTTGCATGATAACTAGTAACCTTTAAGGTCATGTACCCTAGTAAACCATTCAAAGCATGGATGGAAATTTACATCTGTTCCATACATTGAGATGGTTCTAGTTGACCCATTCCCTCCTCTTGAATTACTAACTCATGTTCTTCCTCTGCATGAGACACTTCCTCCAACTCTTCTAGTTATAATAGATATAATTGTTTTGAGTTGTTACATCTATGTCTTGGTACATATTTCACATTACAGAAGTAACACAATTCCCTTTCCCTCTTTTCATTCATCTCATCTATGCTTAATGCTCTTTTAGTAAACCCCTTAGTATAGGTAGAACTACCAGAATTAGGAGTTGGTAATAGAGGCTTACTACTACTGCCTTGTGCTGCATATCTCTTGGTCGAAGGATTGGTTGTATAAGCAGGTTGTTCAGTTGCAGCCAAGTAGACTTCATGCATCCTTGCAGTTCTGTACACTTGAGATAGAGTTGTTGGATTAGTCAGCTTAACAACAATGTCCAACTCGTGCTTCAGGCTCCCAATAAAATAACTGATTGCATTTTCTTGAGATAATCTCACCCTATTCAAATTATTTTCAAAGATAGCTTGGTATTCCTTCACACTTCCAGTTTGCTTAATCTTTTTGATTTCTTCCATTGGATCATCGAAATCAGCTCCAAACCTTTCAACTAATGTCATCACATAATCATTCTAAGTGGCAAGTTGTAGGTATTGTTTGTACCTCATGAAAGAGAGATGCCATTGTATAGCTTCTCCTTCCAACTGTAATGAAGTTACTTCAACCTTTTCTTCAGCATCTACCTTTTCCATAGCGAAGAATTGTCCGATTTTGAACAACCACGATCTCAGATATTCCCCATTAAATCATTAAAACTCCATCCTAGACCACCTAGAGAAGTTAGAATTGTGATGATTACAACTCGTAGGACTTCTCTCTCGATGAGATCTAGCTTCAGAAGGTTCACGTTCCTCTGTTACTGGAGCTTTATCATTCTGGTGTTCCTTCGAATTTTCCATTTGTTCCTTCAATTCAAGGACTACCTAATCCAACTGCTTCAAGGCTAAGATTTCACCAGATAAAGCCCCTACATCAGCTATCATCTTCTGCATCAATTCACGTAGGTCAGGATTTTCTTCAGTCGAATTGTCAGTGGATCGTGTGCCTTTTGCCATGATTCCAAGGATCACACAACTCTGATACTAATGTTACACGATTGCAGGAATTCAAAAATAATTCGAGGATCGTAGCACTGCTTCAGGATTGACTCGAGAAAAGCAGTAGAGAATGTTGATGTCGCAGAAGAAGAAGAGAGATATGAAGAAGAGAAGAGAGAGTTTAGGGAGAAGTTTGTGTAGTCATTTATGATCTGTAAAATGTAGTTTAAAATTCCTATATGTACTGTTTACATTTAATCGAAATGGTAAACTAGATTCCTTACTAACAGAATTTATAACAGAATTCTGTTCTGCTAACTACCCAACTGATTGTAACTAACTTTCCATCACCCTAACTAACTTTTGACTAACTAACTTTGTCTTCACTTCTCGATTCTTCTGCATTTGAGCTGGCCTCTCTATAATCATGTATCAAAATCACGATAAGAGCTAGACAGGAGCATAAAATTCCAATCACATTTTCTAGCTATAGAGCTAATAGCTTGTTATGCCCAAAAGTAATGGCCATAGCATCCAGCCACAAATTACTAATACTCTGGCACAAAACCTCATAATAGGTCTGCCCAAGAAAGCATCAATTCCTCCAAATGCTAACAATGTCAAGCTCACTGCAACCACATTAACAACAAGTGTCACAATTATGACTTGGGCTTGGTTTTGATGATCATGGTCTTTAAGGATGGTAATTTGGACTTGGATTTGAGCAGCCATGAAAAAAGTTATAACTTTTGAGGAATTATTAGTTTAAGGGGAAGTCTTTTTTTTTTCTTGCAAGATGTGTGTTTATTAGACTATGTCTCTGTTATTTATAGAGTAAGATAAGTAAAAAGTAAACAAATGGCTACAAGTGATGCCATAAAAAAATTGTGTAGTGTGGAGAGCACAAGGCTTAGTGGCAGTTGTTGCTTTATCCATTGATTGTCTTCTTTGCTAAAATCTTGCATTTGTCACCCCCGTTTCTCTTAAATACTAGTAGTAAAATGGATGTTCTCTTCCATATTTGCTTAAACAGTAAATAAATACTTAAAATTATACATTATTTATTAGGAACTCATAATGCCATACCCAGTCTGAAAAGCTATCTTAGGGACATTCGATGCCCTAATTTTTAACTGATGGTAGTCAGACCTCAAATCAATTTCGAAAATATTTTGACACCCTAAAGCTAATCAAATAAGTCATCAATCATCGGAAACGGATATTTGTTCTTGATAGTGACTTTGTTCAACTGTCGATAGTCTATACACATCCTCATCGATCCATCCTTCTTTTTCACGAACAACACAGGCGCACCCCAAGGCGAGACACTAGGTCTGATGAATCCCTTATCAAGTAAATCTTGCAATTTCTCCTTCAGTTCCTTCAACTCAGGCGGGCCATACGGTATGGTGGAATAGAAATGGGCTGAGTGCCCATAGCCAAGTCAATACAGAAGTCAATATCTCTATCGGGTGACATCCCCGACAGACCTACAAGAAACACCTTTGAAAACTCATGCACAACTGGTACTGAATCCATGGAAGGAACCTCCGCACTAGAATCACGAATATAAGCCAAATAAGCTAGACATCCCTTCTCGACCATACACCGAACCTTCACATAATAGACAACCCTGCTGGTAGAATGGCCACGAGTCCTTCTCCACTCTAATCGAGGCAACCCCGCCATCGCTAAGGTCATTGTCTTGGCGTGACAATCCAATATAGCATGACAAGGTGACAGCCTATCCATGCCCAAAATAACATCAAAGTCTACCATATCAAGCAGTAGGAGATCTACACTAGTCTCAAGACTCCCAATAGTAATCACACACGAGCGATAAACACGATCTACAATAATAGAATCTCCCACCGGTGTGGACACATACACAGGAGAACTCAAAGAATCACGAGGCACAACTAGATATGAAGCAAAATAGGATGACACGTAGGAATAAGTAGTGTCCGGATCAAATAGAACTGAAACATCTCTATGGAAAACTGGAACAATACCTGTGATAACGGCGTCAGATGACTCGGCATCAGGTCTAGCTGGGAATGCATAAAACGGGACTAGGCTCTACCACCCTGACCTCCACCTCTCAGACGACTTCTAGTCGGTTGGCCTCCACCTCTAATGGTATGACCTCCACATATGACAGGCGGTAAAGCAACCGGTGCCTAAACCATGGCACTAGAACTCTGTAATAGAATGTTGCTCAACAATCTCGGGCAGTACCTCCTGATGTGACCTGTAACCCCACAATAAAAAGACCATCCTGGCTACTGTGGCTGCTGAGGCTAAGACTCACTCGAACGAGCCAGACAACCACTGTGGTATCTTTGGATCGGAGGCGCACTAATAGGAGCCGATAGTGCACTATAGGCTAGCTGCTACCTGAAACACCGTAGGATGCCTAAAGTGCTGACTGAAACAGCCTGAGAGGATGGCCTCTGTACCCCTACCTCCAAATAAGGCGCCACTGAAACCTCCAAAATGATGATGTCTCTTATCTGATACTGTCCCCCTCTCCTGACCACGAACCATCTCAATCTGTTTAGTAATCTCTACTGCCCTCTGAAAAGAAATATCATCCCCAATATCCTTGGACATCTGTAGCCTAAACTGAAAGTGAGCCCATCAATCAAAAACCTTACACTCGCCTTCTCAGTAGGGAACAAGACAATGGTATGGAGAACTAGGTCCACAAATCTAGTCTCATACCGGGTAACAAACATGCCACCCTGCTAAAGACGCTCAAGTTTCATGTGATACTCTTCTCTCAGAGTGAAAGAAATGAACTTCTCTAGAAATAGCTATGAAACTGATCCCAGGTAAGTGAAGGCGAACCAGCTGGTCTGGTCAACACATAATCTCTCCACTATCTCTTAGCAGAACCGGCCATTTGGAACACTACAAAGTCGACCCCATTGATCTCAATAATACCCATGTTTTGCAACATCTCATGGCAACGGTCCAAGTAATCATGTGGGTCCTTAGAGAGTGCACCACTAAAATGAACAGAAAAGAGCCTTGTAAACTTATCTGGCCTCATTAGGGTCTCAGAAGACATAGCAGGCCTATCCCCGGCTTGGGTCGCAATTACCGTCTAAACTAAACTAACTGACTGGGTTGCTGGCATCTGATATAGGGGAGTCATCTGCACCGGAGTGTGAGTAACGAGAGTCTGTGACCCTCCCCTAGCCTGAGAGACGGCTGGTGCCACCAGAAATGTACCGGTGTGGACCATACTCTCCATAAGGCCCACCAAGTGGATTAGAGCATCCCGAAGCATTGGAGTGGCTATGAATCCTTTCAGGACTTGAGCTGGTCCGACCGGTACGGTCTGAGATGGGATCTCCTCCTTAGATCAATCTGAGGCTCCACTGCGGGTGCTGCTGCTCGAGCTCTAGGCTGAGCTCTGCCTCTGCCTCGACCTCGACCTCTGCCCCTGGTAGTAGCTGCAACAGGGGGCTCTGGCTCCTTTCCGACTGCAGATGTTGTGCGTGTTCTTATCATCTCCGAGAGAGAAAGAATGGAATGATTCAAACATCAATGATAGAACAAAATCGCACGATAAGGAAAGAAAGAAGTGAATTTTTTCCTAAAACTTCATAGACTCTGGAAGATAAGTACATGCGTCTCTGCACCGATTCTCCAGACTCTACTAAGCTTGCTTATAACTCGTGAGACCTAGGCAACCTAATGCTCTGATACCAACTTGTTACGATCCGGAATCCCAACCTCGGGGTCATGATGACACCTAGCATCTACTTGCTAGGCAAGCCGATGTGGAACAAAATATTTATCGATTTTAACAATTTATAACAAGATATTAACAGTAAAAGCGATATAAGTCTGTATTATAGTAAAATAATACTGAACAACAAGGTCTAAACATAACCCAAAAGCTGGTGTCACGAGTACATGAATATCTGGAGTGCTACAAACATGGTCTGAACAAACTACACTTTTTTGAAACTCAATAAAACAGTAAAGGAAGGGAGGAAGGGGACTCTAAGACTGCAGACGCCGTCCAGCTGTACCTCAAGTCTCCGTCAGCGACTGAATCCGAGCAAAAGTTATTGAACGCCACTAGGACCAACTCTGGTATCTGCACGAGAAGTACTGAGTGTAGTATGAGTACAACTGACCTCATGTACTTTGTAAGTGTTGAGCTTAACCTCGACGAAGTAGTGACAAGACTAAAGCAGTCCACTTGCATTAACATGTATGCAATAATAATAATAGTAACAGGAAAGGAAAAGCCGAAAATGGAAGTAAATCAATTAATTTGTGAAAATGAACTCGAACCTCACTATCAGTAAGCCTAGAATAACAAGTCTCTTAATCTCATATAAAAATGTTGAAACCTACATAACAATAACAATAATTACAACACACACAATTCGTTGCCGTGTACAAACCGGTCCCACAATATCATCTGTTAACAATATCAATGTAATGACCCGACTGGTCGTTTTGCATTTTAGGACCCCGTTCCCCTAAATGAGACTTCCCGTAGTTTCTTTTAATGATTTATGACTTGTGGGGACGGGTGGTTCGGGATTTGAAAGAGTTTGGAATGGTACAGGAACACTTGGTTCCTTAAGGTTGGCTTTTAAGGCCAAGTTTGACTTCGGTCAATATTTTGAGTAAACGACCTCGGAATCGAGTTTCAACGGTTCTGGTAGCTTCGTATGATAATTTTGGACTTAGGCGTATGTTTGGAATGGGTTTTGGATGACCCGGGAGCGTTTCGGCTCCCAATAGCGAAATAAGAGTTTCCTTAAGTTCATATTGTGGTTTGGGGCGTGTTTTTGTGTATCAAGGTCCAAACAGAATTCCGAGATCGGGAATAGTTCCGTTATGTCATTTATGACTTGCTTGCAAAATTTAGTTTCATTCCGAGTAATATAGGTCGATTCGGCGCATGGTTAGCAAATCCAAGAACTTGAAATTCTTAAGTTTGATCTTTAGGGGTTTTGAGGTGTAATTTGGAGTTTTAGCATTGTTTTGAATGTTCTGAAGGCTAGGGCGAGTCTGTATTATGATTTGGGACTTGTTAGTATACTTAGACGGGGGCTCGGGTGGGCCCAGGTGCCTCTCGGGCACCATACGAGGCTACAAACCAGCTGAAGCAATTGTTTGTGCACTTGTTCTGGTGTGAGCGCAGGTGCGGTTGCCTAGTCGCAGGTGCGGGATCGCTCCTGCGGTCCCAACATCGCAGGTGCGACCTCTAGATAGGTTGCCCTCTTCTCGCAGGTGCAGGCCCTTTCCGCAGGTGCGAGCCCATGCCCCTTGTCCCGTTCCGCAGGTGCGAGCCTTTACTCGCAGGTGCGAGACCGCAGGTCCGGTCCTTGAGCCGCAGGTGCGGAATCACCGAAGGCAGTGAGTTCTTTAAAATAAGGAAATTCTTCATTTTTCTCCATTTCTTCCCACCATTAGAGACCTTGANACGGGAATTCTTCATTTTTCTCCATTTCTTCCCACCATTAGAGACCTTGAGAGCTTGGAAAAGAGCCCCACGACCTAGCTACTGAAAGGTAAGTGAATTCTACCCTAATGTTAGTTTAATGCATGGATTCCTAGTCAAATTAACTACCTAATTAGTGAAAATCAAGGATTTGGGTAGTAACCTAGGGCTTTATGAAAATTTAGGGAATTACCCGTTAATTAGCCATGAAATCATATAAAAACCACATATTAACGATCCTTAGGTTATGGGTAAGTGATTCCTTCGAGAATTTCCGAAATCCGAGCATGCGGGCCCGGGGATGAATTTTGGGATTTCTTCAAGTAGGATGAAATGACTAAGTAAATAGGAGAATTTCATGCTTTTGAGTCTAAATTAATGTATTCATGCAATATCTAACTAGTTTTGAATCCTTGGGAGACGAGGTTGGAGATTTGGGCGCATTCTTGACCCGGAAAGTAGGTTCTACACGAGGTGAGTCTCCTTTCTAACCTTGTAAGAGAGAATTGTCCCCATAGGTGATTATAAATAATTGCATGTCCTTATTTGTGGGGGCTACGCGCGTACGAAGTGATGAGAATTCGTGCATACCTACTAGTATGTTGTGTTGGGTAGTTTTCAGACTCACAAGCATGCTTTTATGTGCCTTACATGTGTCCCTAAATGTATTTGGAGTTGCATAGTATTATGTTCAAAAATTATATTGCTTAAGTTCTTGCTTTTACGTAAAATCTCTGTTAAATCCCTAAATATTGATAATTTTGTGTATGTATACGGCACCCGCGTCGCATGTATGATTCGTGAGCGGGATAGCCCTACCATTATGTCAACCGTGTCGCATGTTTGATTCGCGAGTTCCTCTTTTCTTTTGCTATGTTTGTATTACTTTTCTTCAGACAGTAGGGCAAACTTGTACTTTCTTTTGGATACTCGTTTCTATTAGATGCCCGTAGACCTGTGACGCCAGTTCCTGGCATGCCCACGTAGTGGATATTCTATTCTTTTGGGTTGTAATTATTGGTGGTGATTACTATATTTATTACTCACTTTTGGTTGTCTAAGTCACTTGTTACTTCGAAATTTAAAATCTAAAAGAAAAACCTCTCAAATATGGGAAATTGTTTTATAAATTAAAAAGAGATCACTAGTAAATTAAGGTTGGCTTGCCTGACATCGGAGTTGGGCTCCATCGCGACCTAAATCGGGATTTGGGTCGTGACAATCAAGTACCACTTATACAATCCATTGTGGCGTGCAACCCGAGCCCACTATATCATTATTTATCAACATCAATTACTACATATACAATCCATTTTTACATACAACCCGATCCAACCATATCATCATTTGTCAACATCAAGTATCTGCCCTTATTCCACCATTTCAATTCAATATCCTTCAATTTTCGTTGCGGCATGCAACCCGATCCCCAAACAATTTTAATTAACATAAACAATCCAATATTCAATTTACAAGAATTTCTACATCAAAGAGTAAAAGTGCAAAGCAATAAAGGACCACATAATAATCAAAGAATCTTTAAAATTCGAAGTTTCTACTTTACAAGTTTATCGGTGTCTAACAAACTCAACAACTCACGCAAATAAAACTACGTCTTAGAATGCAACAAATATTACAAAAATAATAGGACAGGTAAAGCTTGTGACAATCAAGGTGTGCAAGTAAAATCATTAAAGGCAAGTATCAATTAAGCATGAAGTCAGTGGAAGGGACGAACAATATAATACAAGAATAAATAAATTACAAGTAACAATCAGCACATAGAAGTCAAATGAAGCATGTAACAATTAAGGCACAGGATAAGACGATTCATGAAATAACGAGAAACATTGAAACAAATATCTCGACAATGTATATACACTCGTCATCTTGCATATACGTCATTTTCTCACATAATCCACACAACACATAGTTCAAAATTTCCTAATTACCTCAAGTCAAGGTTAGATCCAACACTTACCTCACGCCACAATCAAATCAAAGCTCAACCGAGGCCTTCCTCTAAAAATTCACGTCCAAACCAATCAAATCTAGCCAAATATAGTTCAAACAATTCAAAATAAGCTTTAGAAACTACCCAAGAGTGAAAAAGATTCAATCTTTAATGATTTTGGAAAAGGTCAACAAAAGTCAACCCTGAGCCCGCTTGGTCAAAGCCCAAGATTCAGTCCAAAAATCAATTACCCATGCACCCCCGAGCCCGATTATGTGATTAGTTTCAATATTCGCCCTCAATTTGAGGTCTAAATCTCAATTTCTCAATTTCTACCTAAATCAATTTCTACCATGAAAAAGCATAGATTAAAAGTTATAAATCAACTGGTGTTTATGGAAATGGAAGAAACAAGTTAAAATCTACTAACCTATGAAGTGGGGATGAAAATTCTCTTCAAAATCGCCTCTAGGCCGAGCTCAAACTTGGAAATGGTGAAAATGGGTTAAATCCCGACTTTGGGACATTTAAGTCACTGGGCGTCAGGCCTTCTTCGCGTCCGCGAAGGGCCTGATGTGATCACGAAGAGCAGCGGCCCAAGTGGCCTTCGCATTCACAAGGGTTTGCATGCGTTCGCGATGTTCTGTCCCCTCCTGGCCATCACGTTCGCAAGCTTGGGCTCGTATTAGCGTAGAATAAACCCCTGCCTCCTTCTCCCCCCCCCCCCCCC
>ML384268.1:0-36963 GCA_005239525.1 Nicotiana knightiana | reverse complement strand
CCCACCCCCCCCACCCCAAAATCCCTTACCCACTGCGTTCGCAAGTGAAGGGCCGTGTTCGCAAAGGTTAATCCCTCCAATACTTCGCTTTCGCGACCGTTTCTCTGCGTTCACGTAGAAGAAAAACCACCCCAACAAAGCTACTCTTCGCGATCGCGGAGAACAAAACACCAGACATCAGAAAACCATTTGAACCTGCAACCTCTAAGTTCAAAAATAACTTGTAGCCTATCCGAAACTCACCTAAACCCCTCAGGCTACAAATCAAACATGCACACTAGTGTAAAAATATCATACGAACTCGTTTGCGCGATCAAAACACCAAAATAACACCTAGAACTACGAATCAGACATCAAAATATATTAAATTTTCGATGAAACTTAAGAACTTTCAAATTTACAACCGAGCGTCTGAATCCTGTCAAATCAACTCCGTTTTGAACCAAATTTTGCAGACAAGCTAATATTAGTAAAATAAACCTATACCAATCCCGAAACTAAAATCCGAACCCGGTAGTTAAAGTCAACCTGCGGTCAAACTTCTGAATTCTTAAACCTTCAAATTACTAGTTTTCAATAAATCATGTTAAATCAAGTTACAGACTTCCGAATTCGATTCCTGGCAAATGCCCAAGTCCTATATCACGATATGGATCCACCGGGATCGACAAAATACTCATCCGGGCACGTTTACGCAAAATGTTGACCGTAGTCAACTCAAATCATTTTTAAGGCAGAAATTCACACTTTCTTCAATTTTTCACATAAGGACTTCCCCGGAAAAAGACACGGACTCCGCACGCAAATCAAGAAATGCTAAACGGAACTAATCGAGGTCTGAAACATGAAAATAAAGGCTAAAACTCAAAATGACCTATCAGGTCATCACAATAAAATTTATATAAAAATTAAATTTAAGTTGTATGATGTTGTAGATGTATTTAATTGGGTAAAAATAATGTATGAAAGTTGTAGATAAGTTGTAAATAAGTGTATACTATATAATTATTCGTATAAAATTTATTTTTAGTGTGTAGGATGTTGTAGATATATCAATTTGTATTAAATTTGTACGAAATTTGTTTTATATTTGTATGTTATTGTCCCATATATTGTTCGACATGCCGAATTTGAATTCAAAGCTTCTATTTTTGTGATGGTTGTCAATGATAGAAAATAAAATACCCTTAAATTTTATTGATCGACAAACAATTCGAACAATAATCGTTCAACAGGAAAGAAAATATCTTTTTATAGTCATGTCTAGCTATGCAAAGAACCGAACTAAACAGACCAATTGGAGTCCAAGATATTTTGGGCTTAGAAGAGTTATATACACAAGGACATGGTCTTTATATTTTAACTTGAGGACCTTCATATGTTCCCTCTAAAACCACGAACTGCTCATTTCGTTCCTCAAGCCAATATATACATTGTGCGGTTGTGCCATCTTCCACCGTCTCCATATCTGCAATTTCATTCACAAATTTTATGGAGAGAACAAGAGATGGTGAGAGAGAGAGAGAGAGTAATGAAGAAAGAAGGAAAAATTGATGAGAGAGACGACAGTGAATATGGAAAGAGGAGAAGAGAGAAAAAAAGGAAAATAGTGTAATTAAATACTCTAATTTAAGGCACTAATAATGGATTGCATATAATTTGTAAGTAATTCTTGTTTAGGGTGGATTATATACAAAATTAGGACAATTTTGGTAAATAAGTTTCAAATATTATATAGGAAGGAAAAAATCTCCTTTGTAATATATCAAACTAAATATTATATTCCTATATCATGTATCCGGTAGTCGATTTTTATGACTAACCGTTGTTTTTTTTATTGTTGATCACCTTATTATCTTGTTATTTTTATTCTGTTTTTATATGGCTTTTTGGTACAATCCCATCCTATCTATATTTTCATTAATGTGATGCTTATGTTTTCTTGAGCCAGAGGTCTATTGGAAACAAACTCTCCATCTTCACAAGATAGGAGTAAGTTCTGCGTACACACTACCCTCCTCAGATCACACATTGGGTATCTCTAAACCAAATGACCCCTAAGTTTCTTAATACAGGGACTCAATTGAAAATTACAACTAATTTAGGGACAAAACTATAAAAACATAGAAATTTCTAACAAATGTTAACTTCTTAACATAATAATACTCTTTTAGCTCAGCGTACTATCATTTCATAACACAATAAGGACAAAATTTGGTTTATTTTTATAAACTAACCGCAACTAGTAACATAGTGCAAATCTGAACCATTTGGAAAATTTAGGGGCAAATTTGTACCTTCGCCATTTTACGTAATAGATTCGATTATTTATCCACAACGATGATCGGAAGTATCCTACTTCCGGCGCCGGTGCCGCTGCCAAGTCACCGGATAAGCCTCTGGAACCGCCACTCACAGCCCGGTAGTCCTCGGTGCTCGCTGAGCAAACAAGGCCACCGCTTTATCTCCACCCTTATCGCCACCGACTCCGACGATATATCCGCTACTCACCGCTTGCTACGCAAATTCGTCGCCTCATCGTCCAAACACGTAGCTCTCAGTACTCTATCTCACCTCTTATCTCCTACTACCTCTCACATTCGCCTCTCTTCTCTTGCCCTCCCAGTACGTCTCTCTCTTATCATCTATTTCAGTTTGTCCTTCTCATTGATTAAGCTAAGAATGATTCACTGCCAAGCGAAATGTTTGTCTGCAGTTGTAGTATTTTGTATTTCAGTGTTTAAATTCTATGCCAGATGGTGTAAAAAATACTTTGCACAATCAGATACTAACTTATTAGGTAATTAAAGTAGAGTTTAAGTAAAATTTGCACTATGAGGTCACTTTTAGTTGTTGTAGAAGGTAATATGTCTTATTTTCAAGATTACACATAGACTTACGTATAGATATTCTGTGGATGAACTGAGAATAAAAATTTCGTTTACGTTGACGGTGTATAAAACTTAAACTCTTACATAAAAATATCTTGATAAGCATTAATTAGTAATATGGTAAAAATGATAACTAACCTACTATTTCAAGTTGCAATTCACTGATATTGTAAAATAATCTTCATTGTCAGTGTATAAAACTTAAATCTATCCCAATTTCTTGCTTAATTTTTATTACCATAAGTCTGATTGAATGCAAGGCAAAATGTTTATTTGCAGTTGTATTTGGAAATCAGTGAAGCGTCATGGTTTGATTGGAATTCGAAGCTAGTGGCTGACTTGGTTGCATTGCTATACAAGCTAGAGAGATTTGATGAAGCTGAAACCCTAGTTACTGAAACGGTTTCTAAATTGGGAGGACGAGAACGAGATTTGTGTAGTTTCTACTCTCAGTTGATCCATTCGCAATCTAAGCACAAATCGGAAAAAGGTGTTTTGGAATTTTGCACAAAATTGAAGTTGTTTCTCTCATGTTCGTCGTCTGTTTATCTGAAGCAACAAGGGTACGCCTCGATGGTGGATGCATTTTGTTCTATTGGATTACCGCGTGAAGCTGAGGAATTGATTGAAGAGATGAAGGAATTAGGATTGAAATTATCAAAGTTTGAATTTAGAGCTCTAGTTTATTCATATGGTAAATCAGGATTCTTTAGCGATATGAAAAGGATTGTAGGTCAAACGGAGAGTATGGGACTTCAATTAGATACAGTTGGCGCAAATATGGTGCTTAATTCATTTGGATCTCAGTACGAGCTTTCAGAAATGGTTTCGTGGCTCCAAAAAATGGATGTTTCGGGTGTTCCATTTTCTATTAGGACTTACAATTCTGTGTTGAATTCGTGCCCCACGATTAGTCTTTTGCTGCAAGATCCGAAGAGTGTTCCTCTTTCTCTTGAAGAGTTACTGGCGAATTTGAACGAGAATGAAGTGAGTTTGGTGAAGATACTGGTTGGATCATCGGTTTTGGAGGAGACAATGCAGTGGAACCCTTCGGAGTTGAAGCTGGACTTGCATGGGATGCATTTGAGCTCTGCTTATGTGATCATATTACAATGGTTTCATCAGCTTCAGTGCAAGCTTGTTGCTGAAAATCACGTTCTTCCTGCTGAAATCACAGTGGTATGTGGAGCGGGAAAACACAGTGTTGTTAGAGGAGAATCCCCTGTGAAAGGGTTGATCAAGGAATTACTTCTACGGGTAGGATGTCCACTCAGGATTGATAGGAAGAACATTGGATGTTTCATTGGTAAAGGAAAAAGTTTCATGGAGTGGTTATCAAATAACAATACCACTATACATGAAAGGATATCTTGACAGCGACAGGTCTAGATGTTGAATCAAGAAAGATGTTACCACAACGGATTACTACAAGAAGCTGAAGATGTTGAATTGAATATACCCGTATCAATTTATTTGGTTATGTTTGAAATTTGAAACACGATCATCTGATATTCTCAAATATGCAATTTTCTGTTGTGATCAGTGAGAGAAAGATAAATCATCATTAGTTGTTGCGGTGTGTAGCTTTTTGTTGAACGGTCATCCTCAGCTATTGAAGCATCTAATATATTGCTGCATATTGCGAGCTGTTCAAGCATTTAATATTTGGTTTTTGGCCTAAATACCTGTGTTTCAACATTTTCAGAACTCCTGCAAAGAAGTCAAAGAAACAAATTGAGCTGCATCTTCAGAAGTAAGCAATCACAGCGATTTGCATCCAAACTGAAGTGGAGAAACAAATCGTAGCAAGATTTCCTGTATAAGAAATATATGAATTCATTACTCTTGCAGGGTTTATGAGCAAAGTCTTAAAGATCAAGGTCCTTGTTGGGTGGATTATTCATAATAGAGGAGGACAAACATGAGGACAAAATAGATTTGTAGCATAGATTGCTCTTACCTAACCAATCACACCAATGTTACTGCTCCGTGGAAAAAAACATTGGGTTGCGAAAAGATTTGTCATTTTTTCTCGTGATGACATCCAAAAACACTCAGCAATCATTCAACATCCCCCTTTGTGCAAGATTGGTGAGACCATCAATGGACCTAGGAGTGGAGTAATAGTCGAGGAATATCTATAAGTTCTTCCGTTCAAGAGGCAGGAATCCTAACTAACAACTACTAGAGCGATTCCATTGCAGGATTCAATGATGGTGTAACTCCAACTCGAATAATTCTGTACAAACGTGCTTCAATGTTTCTCATGCCGCAGATTTTAAGCAAGGTCAGCACAGAAGTTATGTCCATTATTTTATCCTTGGTATGATAGTTATATTAGATCAATGATCACCTGGTGTAAAGATTCTCTTTACTAAAAAATTCAGGCAACTGAATGTTATTCATTCTACTAAACCACTTCCTTCTTGCGGAGGCAATATCCATTGCAAGAAGACTTGCTAGCTTGCTGCTAATTGAAAGAATTCTCACTTCAAAGTAATGTACCAAAAGCTGGCTCCTATTTCAATTTATCATTACAAGAAAATGTTGCACTATTTTAGCCTTGTCTTTAGGTCTGTTCAAAAGTATTACACGATCCTCCAATATGACATCCTACTTGATGCAATCCATCCCTAATTGCACGATGTTTAGTAGGCGGGGATAGACGTGTGCCTTTGTAGCAGGTATAGTAGGCAGGGAAAGGTGTGCATCCTCGGTCATATAGAGATGCACTTGTCACTTTCAGCTCAAATTCTTTTATATAGTTGCGTAATTTTAAAAAAAAATAGTACTATAAATTTATACTAATTTTACCTTGATTGTCACAAACTGGATGAAGTGGGTACTTTGTACCTAATTCCTTGATCTGCCTATGTTAGAACTTAGAAGGGAAAAACTGCTAATTATAACAACCTTCTCTACTTTTAAAAGTGGAAAACAACTTATACCGAGGCCATCAAGGGCAACACCAAAAACCCCGTGGCTTAATGTACTATACTAGTAAAAGAACACCAAAAGTGAAGCTCCCCCCTTTGGAAATTGGAGCATCTGCGAGCCAATTCCGATGAGATTTTCCGGCTTAGTTCCCAGCAGTAGGCCAAGTTGAGGGAACCCTGTTGGAGGTAATGGGAGGCATACCACGAACGTTGATGTCAATGGGATACAGTCGATACTCAATGTCGAGATCTTTGAAAATTTTAACCATCTCCTCAATCAACTGAGCTCTTCTGAGCCACTTTTCTCCCATATCCTGATGGTTCATTCTATGTCTTATCCATACAGACATTTTCAACCTGTTTAGATCTTCCAGGTTCATCAGTACAACTGTAGGAGAGGGATACCAGTGGTCCTTCTTGCTCTCAATATAACTGCAATACCAAGCCACCAAAATTATGTCAACTCATAACTCAATATCATCTAATTTTCACTATCATACAATTTTTTTTAACTAATATAACTTTTTTTGTCTAACAAGGGTGTTAGGACTAGCCTGTGCGCCCCTCGGTGGATAGTATTTGCTATTCCACACCAGTACGTCTATTGGATAACTTTGCCTACCAAGACAAAATTACGCAATACATATGTACTAGTGGAAGATAACAAGTACTTGGTGGAATAGTCAAAGTGTGCTCAAGCTGATCCGGACACCATCTAGATTAAAAGAAACGAAAAAAAATAGCTTTTCATCAGCTTTCTTAGTTTACATTCTTGTTTTTACTTTTTCCCCTTTTCTTGCTAGGTGGATATACACATGAAAACATTAAAAAAGGAAAGAAAGGGGAATCCATCTAAAGGTCAATCAAGCATCCTTTTCGCGATGCAGCTGGTACGTTCTTTTTTGTGAATTCTGTTACACTAATGTCCTTTGTCCATTAAGGATGCATGTAAAGTTTTCTACAGACTTGCTGCAAAACATTCACAGAGGTGATAAAAGATTATATACCTGGTTATTCTTTGTTTCACAGCAGCAATTTTCTCTGCTGGTGTAGCAATGTGGACAGTAAAATCAATGGAGTCTCCCATATCAGGACTACGGTAGTAATTGCCAATAGGTCGAGTTGAAAGAGTACTATTTGGATACATTATCTTTTGGTTGTCGAATCTCAGAAAGACGGTAGTTAAAATGTTCATCTCTTCAACAATCATCTGAAACACAAAAGAAAAAATTTATACATATCAGAGAAAGGAATAAACAAGTAGATGCATAACAAAATAGAAAAAGGATGAAGAAAGTATGCAATATATACCTGAACTCCATCAACCTCACAACGGTCGCCCACGTCAAATGGATGCATCACAAATAAGAAGATGATGGATTCAAATATGGTTTTGCAAGTGTTACCAAAAACAAATGCCACAACAACAACCTGAGAGCTGACGAAGAGCAAGAACTTGCTGGTCGCGATCCCCAAAATTACGAGGCAGATGACCAGAATGATGATGCTAACTAAAACATTCACCATCTGATGAAGTTTGTTCACAGCTGTTTTCGTGTCATTTAGCGTCAATGCAAGTGCCCTTCGTTCTCTAAATGCATTCACCTGCACAAATTCAAGGATAGTCGTCTGATATCGTAGACATACACAACTATTGATAGAGTGTTGGAATTTAAATTAGGCTAGCTACCACTTTAATGTAAATGGAAGAAGAGTGTATACGGTTAAAACCGGGCCAACCCGATTTTGCTCATTGTTCGAGACCAGGGGGGATGGATCGAGGATCAGGCCCGTATTATATCATACCGAGACATGAGGATAAGGTGCCGAGCTCGGGATTCGATGTCAGTTAAGATCGAGACCAATTATGATCGAGACCAAACGGGATAGACATCGAGCGAGACCGAAGATAACATAATAACGGAAAGCCGAGATATCCGTGACCGGTCGAAGATCATGGTGGAAATCTCGGAACGGATCAGATCAAGGACGGTTTTAGCCAATCATGGGATTTTCTTCTGTAACTGGAATTGTACCATACGTGGAATTCATCTACTATATAAAGGGGTTCTAATCATTTGTAAGCCATCTCATTCTTGCATATCAGAGCAATATAATATTTTTAATCTCTCTTATACTCTCTTGTTCATCAGTTTACTTCATACTTCATAACTTTATTATCAACCAGTTCGAGTGCGATCTAGCTCGAGGGCTGCATAGTATTTCAGTACCGGTTGGCTTTATTTATTGTTAATTTCTATTATTAATCATCACATTTATCAATTGGTATTAGGTGAAATCACGTGTCCTTAAAACCACTTATAAATTTAATTGTTATCCGATTTTAAGGGTAAACAAAGAGACTAACACAATTCAATAGAAAACATTTATAAGGCGCAAGGAGGATGGAAGAGGGAGATGGCCACTGATAATATTATGAAAAAGTCCACCATTACAAAACAAGTTCAACATTTATAAACATTTTAGGATTATTCAACAGACACCCCCCTGTAATAACTCAACAGAAAAATGAAAACATTTAAGGGATCGTTTGTACGCGAACTAAATTATCCTGGGACTATAATCCTGGGATAATCCCTACACTAATTTATCCCATAATCCCAAGTTTGATGGGAAAAATTTAATCTCACACCTTATTATCGTACCTTATCCCGCGTACTAAACGACCCCTAAGTTTATTATTTCAAACAAAAAGATATGTAGAATAAAAAAGTATGTGCACAACTTCATCAAGAATTAATGAGCAGAAACAAATAGTTATTGCATAATTTGCATTTCTTACCACCCAGCTCTTTAGTGATGCTTTACTGATCTTTTCTCTGTCTGGTGATCCTTCCACAAGATTCATAGTCTTCAAAGCCTCTTCTTCTCGCAAGAAGCACCTCAAGTCGTCCAGGTAGATGAATCTGTCCGAATAACAAAGTTTTAGACTAAATTTTACTGAAGTGATATGATCATGTGACTGCTATTTAAGTATATGATTCTTTCTGATATAATTAATTAGATGCTCTCTACTCAGCATAAAATATGGAAAGGTGTTATTGATTAGAACAGTTAGTTATAACAATAAAAGTCAGACTACACCAGGTCACAAAACCAAAGTATACACTATACAATTAAAAAGGAAGGCAGCTCGGTGCACTAAGCATCCAGCATCCACGCAGGCTCCTGGGAAGGGCCGCATTTCAAGGGTGTGATGTAGGCAGCCTATCCTAATGAAGCATTAGTGACTGATTTCACAGCTTGAACCCTTGACCTATAGGTTACATACAACTTTACTGTTGCTCCAAGATTCCCATTCATACACTATACAAAATTGTAATTCCGAAATTGAAAATCATTTCAGGGACTGTTAAATTTTATTGCCACAAAACTAGGTAATTATCAAGAATCAAACGTGAAGAATCACAAATTGATGAAAATTACATATAAGTATCTCTTTTCTGTTGTCTTTCACTATGTTACTTTTATTAGCATAAGAGGGGGAGCAATGCAACCTCTAAGAAGTTCACTATCTGGTGGTGCACCCATGTTCGGAAAATCCTAGATCCGCATCTGGTTCTAGGAAAATGATTTGGACTAATATGCCTGACTGACTGTGTATGAAATTACTTACTTGGATCTAGGCTTGGCAACGTTTCGGAATACCTTCCTGGCTGCAACTTTGGCCTCATATTCACTTCTAATCTGCGTCGTAGACTCATCCTCTCTTTTGGTATCCAGTATTTGCTCATCCAGCGTAGATATTACCCCATACCTTACTATTTTAATCAATCTCTTCATATTCCAAGCTGAAATATTCTTGGGGTTCAACTTATGCAAATGATCAATTGATATCCCTTGGTTCTGTTCATCTTGATTTTTTGACAAGGGACCAGAAATACCAGAAATCGAAATGCTTACTGTTCTTGATGGTTTTGGTGTTGGCGTTTGTCCACCATTAACACTTACGCCCTTATTACTACTGTATTGAGGAGCAATTGGGGGCCTAAGTTCTGCTGGCAACTGTGCCCCTGCAATATTCTGCAGCTTCCAAACTTCAGCCAATGTTCTGTCCTCTTCTACTTGAGATCGATGAATTTCTATCAATGGTGGTCCTGATAGTGTCTCGATCACATATTGATTGAACAACGATTCTTGAATTCGATCAAAGAAAGTGCTAACATGAAATGAAGATGCTAGCACTTTAACCATAAGAGTTTTCACTAACCATAACATTGTCCCAATTAGCATACATATCATCAATTTATTAATATACCCCAAGAACTGATTATTCTCATCAACTTTCTTGTCAAACATGAAGTGCCATGCAATTAAAACAAGGCCTAACCAAAGACAATTCTGAACAGGCTTTCTAACACCATAAACAAAATACAGTACCCTTTTCCGCAACAGGAAATTCCTCTCAATAAAGAACACAACTAACCGAATCACCCAACCTGATAACAATCTCCCACATATTAAAACAAGAACCAAAACCTCCCATTTCCACAAATGAAGTCCCCTGAATTTTTTCCTCTTCAATAAAGGGATAGCAAGTGTGCATATTAAAGCTGTCACAATAATAACAAGACTTATCCATTGCAACAGAGTCCAACAATCAACTTTGTCCTTTTTAAATTCATCTGGAAGATCTTCATCGAATAATGGATCATCGTCTTCCTCCTCTGGTGGCTTTAGCATCCCAGAAGCTCTTCCTAGCAATCCAGATCTTAGTTGACCTGATTTTCCAATTTTTCCTGATCTCCTCTCAGGTAT
Source organism: Nicotiana knightiana (assembly GCA_005239525.1). Classification (NCBI taxonomy): domain Eukaryota; kingdom Viridiplantae; phylum Streptophyta; class Magnoliopsida; order Solanales; family Solanaceae; genus Nicotiana; species Nicotiana knightiana. The sequence continues at coordinate 26,357 of ML384268.1, read as the reverse complement.
CTCGGGCGGGTCAATTAGTCTTGATTTTGTCTTTGCTCTTCCTAACACGCTCGCTCTTCTCTGAAACGAAGTGCACTTTAGCACCTGATCATTATCACCACCATTGGTTTTAGGAGTGTAGTACATACTGTTGCTGTTATTACTATCATCTTGAGGATTATTAATGTTCATCGTCCTTCTTCGGCTAAGATACTTTGGTTCATCGGGTGTTGCATCGCTAGTTTCACCTTCATCAGTCGAGCAACATTCATTGTCATTATAAGCTTGGTCAGGCTCGATGTCAACCACGTTACTAGGTGGTGACGGTGCCTGAAATGAAACTCTTAGATCCTTTGACGTTGTATAACGATGATTATTTATGTTGTTGTCAACAGATGGAAAATTTAGTGGACTCGATCCCGCAGCGCTATCATTATCAGGTTTTGGATGATTCCTCAGCTCATCCATTTCCAAATCCATGTCCAATGTCATTTCACATCCAACAGCTCTCTGTTTATTCAAGAACTGTCCGATTAATTTGGAGGGTGGATCTTCGGGCATGTCCTTAATGCCACGTTGGATGGTCGCGCCATTGTTTTGGGGGCCACTATTCATCATATCTTCTCTCCAAAATTCATAACTCGGCTCGTGCCATAACATGTTACGTTCACTTCCATCCCGGGTGGTCATTTTTTCTCCACCATCAATCTTGACAATGACTTCACGACGATCATTAAGATCAATGGAGGATCTTGTTGTCAACGAGGAAGAAGCAGAATATGGTGTATCGGGGCTTTGATGAGAGAGGATTGGTTGGTTTTCGATATCGTGTGGAACGGATATCTTTTTGGTATGTTTATAAGAACTATGAGGTTTAAATGATTTCTTGAGAGATGAAGAAAGTTGATCCATGCTTTTTCGTTATTGAGAGATAATATGAAGCTTCTATATGTTATTGATGATGTTTCCTCTAATCTTTCAGGTTGAAGCACATTTTTGGATGAAATGAAATTTCAGTTATGAGATGCTGTAGTTGGGAAACATTTAATGTTGTAAATTCCCATATTAAATGTAAGTTTGTGTTTGTGTTTGTGTTTGTGTTTGTTTTTGTGTTTGTGTTTGCAAAAGAGGAAAACTAGAGAAATGTAATGACGTGGTTTTGGATCAATTATGGTAAAAAATTAAAGGATAGGGAAAGAGATTAATTAAGGAGAACAGAATCACAGATGGTTTATGTGACGATAAATTAGGAGTTAATTAAAATACGGCGGGCTTTGCGTTAATGTAGGTTTAGACTTTGTATTAGCCAAAACTTTTTCTTTATTTCCCATGAGATATGCTTGCTTTGCATGACATGAAAACTCTTGTGTAATGTTTTATGGAATTCTGGTTCACGTTTAAATCTTAACCTAAAAGTAATTATACAAATGCATAAAAAAATGGCTCTAATAATAACAATCATGAGACAAATAAAATTAATTAATTTAAAAATTCTTTCAATATTTCTTACACTTAAAAATATATTATTTGTGGCGCGATAAATAGGATGACCAAAATAGAAATATATCAAAAAATTATATTATAAACAAGATTTTAATAATTAAATTGTGGATGTTTATGAAACACGGATCCTCAACAAGAAAGAATCTTCAATATGGAAGACATAGATTTTTCTTTTAGGAAAAATAAAATCAATTATGGTAAATATTTTACTTTTCCGTAATAAAAACCAGATATGATAATAAAATCAGGGTAAATCTTAACCACCTAATTATACCGTACATAAAATTTAACTAGGCTGAGAAAGAAAGACTTTGAAACTTGTCCTTTTTAACATGCGTGAGATTCTTGTAATTATAAAAATATGCCACACCTAGGGCATCATAAGCTTAAAATTAAATTATTTTTAAGTCCGGCAATAGAGTCTCCAAATCCTTGACATTTGATTTCGTTTGTCATTCTGTAAGGTTCGTTTCATTTTTTGTTACTTTGCTTTATTCGTGATCTAGCTTATTAATCCCGAGTTTTAAGGTGCTAAAAATATTGTTATCGAGTTTCTCCGTTTAGATCTCAAATTGCTTTAAATTTTGAGTCCCGTGAAAGATTTAACTTCAATGTGACAGCATAACTACATTTTATATAAACCAAAATTGGAAGAAAAGAAAGAGCCCGGTGCACTGCTTCCACGGCCGAACACGTAATCTATAGGTCACACGGAGACAACTTTATCGTTGTTCCAAAACTCCCTTATAGTATTAGTGGCTGCTTCCACGTCTCAATCCTGTGATCTATAGGTCACACGGAGATAACTTTACCGTTGCTCCAAGACTCCCCTATATGTCACAACTTTACCGTTGCTTCAAAACTCCCTTATCAATGGCGGAGGCAGGATTTCGCTAAGGGGGTTCAAAAAAAGAAAAAAGTTACAAAGGTTGTAGCTAGTAGGAATAGAATCAATGACCTTACAAAGGTTTTGAACCCGTTTGACCACTAAATTACAATTTTGGGTCATGTCAAGGGGATCCAAATATAATATATAAAGGTAAAAAGAATAGATTTTGCCTTATATACATGGTGTTAGTCCTGTGCTTGGCATTTGTTAGTCCTGTGCTTTAAAACCCGGATTAGGGACAATTAAAAATTCTGATTCTTGGCCTTCAGTTGTCTGAGTGTGGTCTTGCACATTCTTGGACTATAATTATAACCAAATATATTGTAAGTACAAAAAACAGATTGTAAGTATACCTTATTGGCTAATGGACAACTTCTTTTATTATGGTTTGGCTTGCCAAAAAAATCACAAGTCATTTGAAGACCGTTCCTAGATGTTGACCATTCTCCATGCCTTTTCCTAGCTTCATCCTTCGCTCTTGACCTTTTCACTTTAGGTCTACCAACCATCTTTGTTAGTGGTGGTGGTTCCATGGCTTGGTGTGGCTCAACTTTCCAGAACTTTTCACCTCTAACAGGTTGCAGTTTGTGCTGATAGATCAACTGGCAAGCTTGTTTGGCATACTACCAGTGAATCCCAAGTGTAGGGTCTTGTTTCTTATAGTTGAATGCCCTGATAGCATGAGCACAAGGGATTCCAAACAAGTCCCAAAGTCTGCATGTGCACCTTTGTTGCTCCAAAATCACTGTGTGCCTGTCTTCACCTTCACTTATTTCAAAACCCCTATCTCCATTGAAATTTTTCTTGCACTTTGAAGTCATCTCTCTATAATCATTGTATAGCTCTATTGCATATGGGTTGTATTCATCTCTCCAACCGCAAACTTCATTTGCTCTATCTTTTAGTTGATTCATCACCTTCTATTATCAATCAGTAAACAAGCAGTTAGTCGACAATAGACTATTTAACAAGCAGCTGTCAATTAGTAACATAGTAAACAAGAAGTTAGTTAATTAGTCTCTTCACAATTAGCTTATGTCTAGCTTCAAGAATCCAAGAGTTGAAAGAGCCTTTAAAGTTGTTTTCCACCATTGGGTTCTTACATTGGGTATCAAAGTAAGCTCTACACCAAGTTACTGTAGGATATTTCAGCAAGTCCCTGACAGCATCCTCAGACACTTCACCTAACTGTTTCAACATATCCTTAAGTTTTTCCTCATATGTGCTCCAAGAACACCACCACATTAATTTTTTCATCTCATCAGCCTTCCAATCTTTGCTCTAGTTTGCTTCAATATGCCTTGCACAATATATTTGATATGATTGTGGACATACATTCGTTACAGCATCCAATAGACCCTACACATGAAGAAACATTACATTAACAAACTCAATAACATAATCTGTTGAGAGCAAAAAATTTTAGTATATGGTAACATACCTTCTGCATATCTGACATGAAGGTATACCATTCACCATCTTTCAAGTCCAAAGAAGCCTTCAAGTTCTCTATGAATCACTGCCATGTTCTTTTTGTTTCCTTATCCACTACAGCCCAAGCTAGTCGATACACATGCTTGCAAGAATCTTGAGCAACAACAACTAACAACATCCCTTTGCATTTGCCTTTTAAAAAGGTTCCATCTAGACCTATAAAAGGTTTCAAACCTGCTTTGAATCCACTCTTGAGGGCCTGAAAACAGACATACATCTTCAAATATCTTCTTTTACCTTCCTCCATTGCATTCTTGGATATCTGTATCACCACATCATGTAACGACCCGGCCGGTCGTTCCGAGAGTTTAGCCCTATTTTCCCCGTTCCTGCTTCATTTTATGTGGTTCAGTTTCATTTATGTGTATTGGGTCGGTTGGTTCATATCCGGAGTGGTTATAGTGAGAATTGAGCATTTAGTCTCTCAAAATAGCCTAATAGTTGAGAAAATCAACTGAGAGTTGACTTATTAGTAAACGACCTCGGAATACGGATTTTATGGCTCGGATAGCTTCGTTAGGTGATTTGGGACTTAGGAGTGTGTTCATAATATTTTTTTTGTGATGTCCGGAGTAGAATTAGGCTTGAATTGGCGAAAGTTAGTTTTTGGCGATTTCCGGTCGGCAGTGGAAAATAGGCTATCGGGGTCAGAATAGGATTCCGGAAGTTGGAGTAGGTTCGTAATGTCATTTTGGATATGTCTGCAAAATTTCAGGTCAATCGGAGGTATTTTGGTTGGTTTCGACGTAGTTGGCAAAATATGGAAGTTTCAAAGTTCATAGGCTTGAATTTGATGTAATTTTGGTGTTTTCGTGTTTTTTTTGTGTTTCGAAGGCTCGACTAAGTTGGAATAATGCTATGGGGTGTGTTGGTATGTTTGGTTAGGGCCTCGAGGGGCTCGAGATTGATTTCGAATGGTTGGCGGGGTTTTTGGACTCTGAAAATTTCAGCAATAGCTGCTGGTGTGGAAGATCTGGTGTTGACCGCACCTGCGGTCGAGCAGCCGCAGGTGCGATGGGCAGAGCGCAGGTGAGAAAAGGCTAGGCAGGGAGTTTTTCCGCAGGTGCGATGTTTTGGTCGCACCTGCGAAGCCGTAGGTGCGGAATTGGTCCATTAAGTGGGTTTCCGCTGGTGCGCACCTGGGACCGCAAGTGCAGTTCCGCAGGTGCGGCTAAAGGTCCGCAGGTGCGTAAATGACTGGCAGAAACAGTATATAAGGGCCCTCCGCAAAAATTTTCTTATTTTCACCATTTTGCATGAGGGAGGAGTTCTTTGAAGGTGATTTGGATAAGGAAACTCGAGATTCTTCAGTAAAGGTAAGTTCTTTGGTTACTAACATCGTTCCTATGCTAATTGTTTCGACTTGGGCTTGAAAATTTAAGGATTTAAGTAGGAAAGGTTGGGAAGAAGGGGGTGGAGAATTGGAAATTCTTTCGAGGTTTTGGGTAGGAAATTGTGATCCGACTATGATGATTTTGGTATGAGTAGAATCGTGGGAGGACGAGGTTTCCAGTGATGTAAAAATTATCGAATTCTGAGACGTGGGCCCGGGGCTCGGGTTTGGCCGAATTTCGAGATTTTTGTCTAAATTGATAATTTTCTATTGTTTTGTGTTCCTTGGGTATATATTAATGATGTTGAATTGGTTTTGGCTAGATTCGGAGCAATCGGGAGCCAATTTGAGGGGCAAAAGCATAGCGGACTAGTGTTGTGGCCCGGTGGAGGTAAGTAATGGTCATAAATCTTGTCCTGAGGGTATGGAACCCCGGACTACATATTTTCTCACTGATTTTAGAAAGGCGCACATGTCGGATGACGAGTATGTGGCGCGTACTGACTTTTGGATTGGACTAGGTCCTCTCCGCGGCACTCAAAACCTTATGTTAAATTATGTTCTAAAGATTTGTGAAATATTTGGGCTATACGCCGTGTTTGGGGCCTCGTGCCGATCTGTTTAGACCCCTTGGGGACTTTTTACTGCTGCTTTCCTCACTATTTGTTGATGATTTCACTCAACATCATTGTCCATACTGTTTTTCGAAACTCATCCTGATTTACACTGCATGAGCATTAAAATGATGTTTTGGGTCGAGTACCCTGTTTTACTGATTCGCCCGAGGGGCCTTTTGAGTGATTCTACCGAGTGTGGCCGAGGGCCAAAACATCACACCTGCGGAAAAACCCCCTGCCTAGCCTTTTCGCACCTACGCTCTGCCCATCGCACCTGCGGCTGCCCGACCGCAGGTGCGGTCAACACCAGAACTTCCACACCAGCAGCTATTGCTGAAATTTTCCAAGTCCAAAAACCCCGCCAACCATCCGAAATCAATCCCGAGCCCCTCGGGGCCCCAACCAAACATACCTACACACCCCATAGCATTATTCCAACTTAGTCGAGCCTTCGAAACACAAAAAAAACACGAAAATACCAAAATTACATCAAATTCAAGCCTATGAACTTTAGAACTTCCAAATTTTGCCAACTACGCCGAAACCAACCAAAACACCTCCGATTGACCTGAAATTTTGCAGACATATCCAAAATGACATTACGAACCTACTCCAACTTTCGGAATCCCATTTTGACCCCGATAGCCTATTTTCCACTGCCGACCGGAAATCGCTAAAACTAACTTTCGCCAATTCAAGCCTAATTCTACTCCGGACATCACAAAAAAATATTCTGAACACACTCCTAAGTCCCAAATCACCTAACGAAGCTATCCGAGCCATAAATATGCATTCCGAGGTCGTTTACCAATAAGTCAACTCTCAGTTGATTTTCTCAACTATTAGCCTATTTTGAGAGACTAAATGCTCAATTCTCACTATAACCACTCCGGATCCGAACCAACCGACCCAATACATATAAATGAAACTGAACCACATAAAATGAAGCAGGAACGGGAGAAATGGGGCTAAACTCTCGAAACGACCGGCCGGGTCGTTACATGATGTGGTGATACAGATATACAAGGATGCAATGGAGGAAGGTAAAAGAAGATATCTGAAGATGTATGTCTGTTTCCAGGCCCTCAAGAGTGGATTCAAAGCAGGTTTGAAACCTTTTATAGGTCTAGATGGAACCTTTTAAAAGGCAAATGCAAAGGGATGTTGTTAGTTGTTGTTGCTCAAGATTCTTGCAAGCATGTGTATCGACTAGCTTGGGCTGTAGTGGATAAGGAAACAAAAAGAACATGGCAGTGATTCATAGAGAACTTGAAGGCTTCTTTGGACTTGAAAGATGGTGAATGGTATACATTCATGTCAGATATGCAGAAGGTATGTTACCATATACTCAAAAATTTTGCTCTCAACAGATTATGTTATTGAGTTTGTTAATGTAATGTTTCTTCATGTGCAGGGTCTATTGGATGCTGTAATGAATGTGTGTCATCATATCACAGATATTGTGCAAGGCATATTGAAGCAAACTAGAGCAAAGATTGGAAGGCTGATCAGATGAAAAAATTAATGTGGTGGTGTTCTTGGAGCACATATGAGGAAAAACTTAAGGATATGTTGAAACAGTTAGGTGAAGTGTATGAGGATGCTGTCAGGGACTTGCTGAAATATCCTACAGTAACGTGGTGTAGAGCTTACTTTGATACCCAATGTAAGAACCCAATGGTGGAAAACAACTTTACAGGCTCTTTCAACTCTTGGATTCTTAAAGCTAGACATAAGCCAATTGTGAAGAGACTAATTAACAAACTGCTTGTTTACTATGTTACTAATTGACAGCTGCTTGTTAAATAGTCTATTGTTGACTAACTGATTGTTTACTGATTGATAATTGAAGGTGAAGAATCAACTAAAAGATAGAGCCAATGAAGTTTGCGGTTGGAGAGATGTATACAACCCATATGCAATAGAGCTATACAATGATTATAGAGAGATGACTTCAAAGTGCAAGAAAATTTTCAATGGAGATAGGGGTTTTGAAATAAGTGAAGGTGAAGACAGGCACACAGTGATTTTGGAGAAACAAAGGTGCACATGCAGACTTTGGGACTTGTTTGGAATCCCCTGTGCTCATGCTATCAGGGCATTCAACTATAAGAAGCAAGACCCTACACTTGGGATTCACTGGTGGTATTCCAAACAAGCTTGGCAGTTGGTCTATCAGCACAAACTGCAACATGTTAGAGGTGAAAAATTATGGAAAGTTGAGCCACACCAAGCCATGGAACCACCACCACTAACAAAGATGGTTGGTAGACCTAAAGTGAAAAGGTCAAGAGAGAAGGATGAAGCTAGGAAAAGGCATGGAGAATGGTCAACATCTAGGAAGGGTCTTCAAATGACTTGTGGTTTTTGTGGCAAGCCAAACCATAATAAAAGAAGTTGTCCATTAGCCAATAAGGTATACTTACAATCTATTATTTATAATTACAATCTTTTTTTTGTACTTATAATATATTTGGTTATAATTACAGTCCAAGAATGTGCAAGACCACACTCAGACAACTGAAGGCCAGGAATCAGAATTTTTTATTGTCCCTAATCCGGGTTTTAAAGCACAAGACCAACAAATGCCAGTCCCTAATCCCTAGCCTTTTCGCACCTGAGCTCTGCCCATCGCACCTGTGGCTGCCCGACCGCAGGTGCGGTCAACACCAGAACTTCCACACCAGCAGCTATTGCTGAAATTTTCCAAGTCCAAAAACCCCGTCAACCATCCGAAATCAATCCCGAGCCCATCGGGGCCCCAACTAAACATACCAACTAACCCCATAGCATTATTCCAACTTAGTCGAGCCTTCGAAACACAAAAAAAAACACGAAAATACCAAAATTACATCAAATTCAAGCCTATGAACTATGAAACTTCCAAATTTTGCCAACTACGCCGAAACCAACCAAAACACCTCCGATTGACCTGAAATTTTGCAGACATATCCAAAATTACATTACGAACCTACTCCAACTTCCGGAATCCCATTCCGACCCCGATAGTCTATTTTCCACTACCGACCGGAAATTGCCAAAAACTAACTTTCGCCAAATCAAGCCTAATTCTTCTCAGGACATCACAAAAAAAATATTCGAACACACTCCTAAGTCCCAAATCACCTAACGAAGCTATCCGAGCCACAAAATCTGCATTCCGAGGTCGTTTACCAATAAGTCAACTCTCAGTTGACTTTCTCAACTATTAACCTACTTTGAGAGACTAAATGCCTCAATTCTCACCATAACCACTCAAGATCCGAACCAACCGACCCAATACACATAAATGAAATGGAACCACATAAAATGAAGCAGGAACGGGGGAAACGGGGCTAAACTCTCAGAACGACCGGCTGGGTCGTTACATCCTCCCCCACTTAAACATACGTTCATTCTCGAACGTGCCAAGAGTTGTTCTCCAACACCATCAAACTGTTACGCATCTTGTCATGCACATACCCAAGGGTGATCCCACGTCACCCTATCCCATATATGTCTAATAGCACAATACTGTTGAAATTTCGAAATCCAAATCCTGGCCTATAAACCTTAGAACCCAATTCCCACTTCTGAAATGATATATAAGATCAAAATTTCCACAACTATAAACTGAACAAGTCTAACATGCTGAATCAAGCCATATACGTACCCCAGATGAAACCACATATTACACCGCGTGACCCAAACTCTTATAGCAATAACTCTTAACCACCATAACTTCTCAGAACAACCCAATACCGTACACAACCTCTTATCAAGAAATGCCTCGCTCTAACACTTCCATACACTGCCGATGGTGAAAGAAGCACATAGAACTAATAACAATTCGTCCGATCAGTCAGACATCAAACTCTCCCTTCCCAAACAGGAATTATAGCAGATTTCTAAGCCAACTCCCGATATTTATCCTTCCAACTATGCTGTAGAAAATTCCAAAAATATTCATTCTAGGTCCAATGACCTCTTCTCATCCATCGCAACCACCCTGCAAACATGACACCTCGATACAATTCGAAGCCAAAACCTGTGCAACTCGTGCACTTATCAGCAACTTCCTCATGAAACCAAATTATATAAAAGATCCACACCAGAGGACCATCATGTCATTAACAATTACCATCACCATATCATACTAACAGCCTGGCACACACCGCGAAAATCAAAAACACATGTATCCAATACCAAAAGGTCATACCCCTACATAACTCCGCTACACTGCGCGATCTCATCCAACGCCGGTCAACTTGAAATACTTCAAGACACCTTTGCCCAAAATCAATAACCATTCGAAATTCGCCATCAGGTACTCAAAGCGCATTTCCATAACCACGGGGGAAAATCGGACGATACCATGCTACACGAAACAGAAGGTATATAACCAACACGCCTCAATCCTGCAACACCCAGTTACTTACCTTACTCAAATCTAGCTATAAAGCCCAATTAGAACCTCAACATATGTGCATATGACCAATAATCACCACTCCTCGAAACACCGAAGGGTAACTCATAGATCACTCTGGCACATGAATAACTCATAGATCACTCTAGAACATGAACAAATCAATCATAATCGAATGGTACATTCCTCAATAGAAGAAATTCGAAGCCAACAATTCCGACCTAGTGCAGAACACGCACCCATATTAGCCTACCAGTGACCCTAAATTAACCTTGATCACCCACAACAGATAGATAACTTACCGAAAAGTTCATAATGACAGAATCATGGTACATACTAACATCCGACTAGCTCAGCTCGCATCTACACATTTCACTACCACAAAATATCCTGTTTATGAGAACTCTCAGTCTCAAAATCCATGAAATGTACGGATTACCATATCTGATCACAACTCCACCGCTCGAATACATAACACATCCCAATACTCACTCATTCCACGGGGGATACCCCTATAATTCTTCCGTTCACCAAGCAACCTTGAATATCAACAGTCGATCCAACAATAGGGCGTCACGATACCAATGAAGTACCCTTAACTCAAACACAATACTCTTTGCGAAATATATATACCCTCATCAAGTCGCACCAATTGGTGATATCATCTACCTAGTCATCTGAAATTGCCCATGCTGCCTAAGAATTCATGACCTTCCTTCCAGAACTGAACTGTGACCTCACATATGCAAATCTCAACTCTACCCAACATACCGCACATGCCATGCCAACCTAGGAAAAATACGGGAACTCCATGGCCCCTTCTGAGCCACAAGCAACTACGTACTCAACTAGCCAAGAACTCCCATTGGATCCCATTTAGAAATAAACTCACTACACGCCATAAGAAAATATGCACCCTTAACCGCGGTAGAACCACCAGGAACTATCCGAAATCCCATTTTCACAACACCAACCCATCAGGACTGAATTCTTCTAACTCGACCAACTATGCAGGCCACCAAAAATCCAAGAGCATTGCTAAGATATACCCGAAAAACTCGTCACCTTATGAACACCCCAAGGAACTAATTGTATCCCTTACCATGCCGATCCGACCTACTACCAAGTTGCCATATTTACCCAAGTTCCTTCTGACTTACCTTCAAATTGATACTTCTTCCTGCCGTAATACCACAAATTTGCAACCCAGACTCACCACACACGACCCAAGCACAAAACCATATCGTCTAAGACTCATAAGCGACTGAATACCCTCTTAATTATCCCCAAATGCACCATATTAGAAAAACTTACCCTGAAGAGACTTCTGCGAATCTAAAGCCATTAGCTTCACCTTCCTGATACCGATATGTAGAACCCGAGATGATGTAGAATACCACAAGTCTTGACATCCTCTAACGTAATCTCAATCACACTGACCAATGAGACGGAATTGACCTGACCCGTTTGCACACTAACATACTAAGAAAGTAATCCACTCACTTGAAATCACAAGCAAAGTCATACACTGCACACCTTACACCTTTTACACTTTCGACTAAATCATTCAATAGAACCCAACTACCCAACAGAGTACATTACAACCTATATCAAATAAATTTCCATTACTCATGACATTACCATACCTCATACCTGCGGGTCATAACTGATTTACCACTATACCTCGAATTGAAACCGATACCACACATAATCATGGAATCAACTTATCATTAGCAAACTCCCCCACTTGGCCCAAAGCCAAGTATCAAGACAAACAAGACTATGCCCACACATTAACACTGCCACCATGTTGTGGTGGGATTAAACTAAATCCTCCATAAGCTTAATGACCCAAACCATCTAACACTCAAATCAATTGCCAAATCTCGCATCCACCATTGCAATAGTCACGCCAACTTCCACAAGCGATCTAAACTCCAATTACAACATATATCTTTTACTGGTAGAAGAGAACTTATTACAGAACTACAAAGTGACCACACACCGGCTAGACCAGGGAGAGGTCGAGGCCGCGGTAGTGCTTGGGCTGAAGGAGCCCTTCCGGAGTCTGTACACGCCCCCAGTGAACGCACCGAGTGCCGAGTGAAAAGTGATTGGAGGCCGAGTGACGAGTGATTGGGAGGCATGAGTGATTGTGAGGTGCTGAGTGACTGTGAGGCATGCCCGAGGGGTTGATTCGATACATTTTTTTGCCCGAGGGGCTACTTATGATTTTACTACTTTCATTTCCATACTAAATCTTTCGGTTTGAAGTTGTTAAACATATGCATTCTTTGAAGGATTTTTCTGAAGATGATTTTAAGGCATGATGATTTCACATATCTATGTTATACTGTTGGAAAGAAAGGTTGTGCCTCTTGTGATTTGATGACATTGATTTTATGTGTTTCTTGCTGCTCAGACTTGATTTATTTTCATTACTACTGAGTTGGCGTACTCACATTACTCCCTGCACCTTGCGTGCAGATTCAGATGTTAGGGCAGGGTGAGATGTCTATCTTTTCCATAGATTCTCGGAGGTTTGTGAGGTAGCTGCATGCGTCCGCAGTCCTGCTCCCTCTCTTGTTTAATATTATAGAATTTATTTTTGTTGAGTTGTATATTTATGTAGATGCTCATAACCAGTGATTTCGGGTTCTCAGGGGTTGTATTTAATGTTCAGTATAGATTTAACTGTTTTTATAAATGTTTAAAGGAACTTTTTTGGGAAATCGTAAAGATGTAAAAGGGAAGTTTATTATGATTTGAGTGAAGTTTTGGTTGGCCTAGTTCCATGATAGGCGCCATCACGACTGTCCTGGATTTGGGGTCGTGACACATCAGTACCAGGGTTGGTTTCTCTCAACTCTTGACCATATGCCTCCAACTTGTTGTACTCATCCAAGTAACTGCCCTCCAATTTCTCTAAAATCATTATCTTCACCCTTTTTAACTTTGAATCACTTACACTCAAACAAAATCTATCCTCTAAATCAACATGCATCTCTTTAACCTTAAACGTGGGATTATTTTGAATATTTCTCTTAAAATAATGTGCTAAAGCATCAGGAGTAGCTCTTCTGTTCTCAAAAATTTCACTACATTCATGTTCATCCCTCCAAGTTTTTATCTTTACTCCTTGATCTTTGCCATCCTCAGAAATAAGATATTTAAAGGGACACCCAATCTGACACTTGTATCTAAGTCTACTCCTATCACTCTTATCTACTTGAAGGCCCCTCTTATTAGAAACGGCATAATAACGAATAACCTCCTAAGCTTCAGCAAGATCTTTGAAAGCCATACATTTTTCCAATGTTTTATACCTATCAAGTTGGTCAGTTACCTCACACTTCTTCTGCCTCTCAAATAAACCTTAGGGCATCACTATCATAATCACTATCAACACTTTCAATGTTTGTATCATCTTCACTACTATCATCGTCAGAAGCTACAGCAACAGGTACACTATCTGTTGCTGTAAACTGGGTAAATATAGGAACATTTAGAGTATCATCCAAAAGGTCAACACCAAATAATTGTACATCAGTGAAACCATAATTAATTAGGGCTTGAATCTTCCTAATCCCATCATCCTCATCCAAAAAAAATACCTCCCAGATGGGTCAAAAAATATCAATTGTTGTACCTCAACAAATCCTATCATTTCAGTGTATTCTTAACACAAATCAATGTAAGAGAGATGGTCTACTTCATAACCACTCAACAGGTGCACATCTCTGTTAGTATAATACAGTGTAGGTTCCAATACTCACTCACCCCCATAATTAAAATACAAGTTCACTTTATCCCTCATCCTTCGAATAAAATCACATGCAACAACAATAAAAAGGCAAAATGGGACCACATCAGCAGTATTCAAGTCTTAAACAATAAAAACATAAAGATATGAAACTCCACCATCAATTAATTATACAAAGCCACAAAAATCCTAGCTTAAATATGTAGGACCAACACGACAAGGAACACAGAAAAACAAAAGTAACATAAATAAATCTAGAAAGGTACAAAAAATAGCTCAGATAACATAAAACATCACATGCAACAGACATAAACTTGTCAGTTCCTAAATATTCCCCAAACCTACAATTTAATAACTTAAAAATGTAGATACTTACTTTAATCGAATAATATTTCAAGATACTGCTGGAAATCAAAGTTGTTCTTGTTTTGTGCGCACCAAATCGGACCAAACCACGAACCCTAAAGAAACTCTAAAATCGCCATTTGATGGTTTAGATAGAGGAAATGAGAGAAATGGTAAAAAATGAAAGTTTTGTCGTTGGATATACGGTAAAAGAACTGACCCACATAAAAAGGAGTGGGTCGGATCGGTTTAATGGGTCAAAAATTACCCAAATACAATGTCAGCCCCACTAAGCTACGTAGACAAATGAAAGAACGCCACATCATTTAATGAGAGGCCCACATAAAGTTTCGTTAGTCGCAGGGGTAAATTTGATAGTATAATTAACGTCCTATATATTTTCAGGCGGATAAATGGACAGAGGGATTTTATAAACTATGTACCATACGCTAGGGATACTTTAAGTCTTTTCCGTTTTAACAATAGAAATCGACATAAACATACCATGAAAACTGTGTTTATATCCTCTAGACTAAAATCATTACTCGAGATTATAAATCTTTTGCTACGATATAATCTATCTCAAGATCTTCAGTTGCTTAATTCTCAATACATAATTCAGAAAACTTTGTGAGCCTTTCCATATTATCTGTTTATGAATGGAGACTTGACCTGAGATACATCACGAGCATCGGGTGAAGGCGCAGGATAAAATTTATAGAATTTTATACACTGAATTGCATCTTTCTCTTCTTCACTCATTTCTTGTATAGCTTTTTTCCTGGCTTTTTTCGCCTCTCGATTATTCTTCTTTCCTACTTCAACTTTCTCCTCTACAAATTTCACAAATTCATCTTTTTTATCTTAAGCCAACTCCCCTTCCTCAATAAGTTGGTTTGCCATTTCCTTTGGCTCATCAAATTGGATGAGATTCAAAAATAGCCAGATTTACCAGTGGTAATAGAAAAATAGCCACAGCTTCAAAAGTAATCGAAATTTAGTCACTTTTCATGTAAAGATAAATCTGAATGAAAATATTGTTCAAAATCTGGAAAATATTCCAGCGTAATACAGTGGAGTTGGAGTTCCAACATAATATACTAGAGCTCCAGTATAATATAGTGGTCTAGCATAATATGCTGAAAGTTCATATACAGGTCCTCCAATCTTCAGTATATTATGCTGAAACTTTTCGTGTTTTGGAGTTCCAGCATAATACGCTGGAAATTCATACATAGGTGTCTCCAGTATACTATGCTGTAACTTTTCCTGTTGCAGCAAAATAGTGGTTATTTTTCAATGACTTTGCAAACGCTGGCTATTTTTTAATTACTAGTCCGAAAACTGGCTAGCCTGTACTATTTTCACCATCAAATTCCCAATCAAACTCGCAAAATATAGGCGGTTCAGTTGGAAATAAGATATGTACAATGGTGTTTTGTTCGAGCTGATCATCTCCTGAGAATGGTTGGTAGAAATAAGGTAAACAGTATTCAAACTTCTTCATTCGCTCCAATTTCAAGTGTTTTAAACCAGCTCTTCTTTGAGTACACCTTAGAATAAAAATTTGGGATTTGAGATTTTCAACTTGAGATTCCAGATTTTCCAAAGGAATGTATGGAAACCAGTCCATCTTCATATGTTTCATTGGTAGTATCTCTTCAGCTTCTCTTTGTACTGAGTTTATTCCAATTTTATCAGAAGGTGGAAAAGGAGATACAACAGTCAACCACAACAGGCAGTGGCGGAGCCACATGCACCAAAGGCGTGTCAACCGATATCCCTTCACCAGAAAATTACCTTGGTAATTTTTTTTAAAATATGTATATATACTATATAATGACACTTCTTGACTTCTTGGTGAGTTTATTTCTTTATATTTTACAAGTGTCCTATCTATTTCTAAGTGGCTTCTTGCACAAATCCTTGTGGCAGAATACTCTTAGCTTATTGGTACATGGTAAGAGTTTTTACATGTGGCATTGATTTAAAAGATTGTTTGGCAAATGGTCTTGCTAAGCCAAGTGTCATTTTGCATGAGATGTGTTGTCATCTTGCATGAAAGAAAATTGACAAGTACGAAAGACACTTGTCATGAAACTAAACTCATTTTCATCCTATAAATAGGATGGTCATTAGCATCATAAGCAACTCAATTCTTAACCAAGAATTCATCTTGTTAATCATTACTTTCTTCCTACAATAATTTTTGTAACAGCTATAGAAAATACCTTTGTCATCCCTTCTTTTTGGGCAACTGTTTTGTGCAAATTCTAAACTTCCAGTCACGAGTGCACGTGTTTGGAGGTGCTGTGGAACCTTGGGGAGCGACCGACCTTAATGATTTGCACCCAGTCAGGACGAAATCTCTTTCAAAGCAGTGGCTTGCTACGACACAATATTTTTGATAAGTTGTTCTTCTTTCTTTCTTGTTCTTAGTCAATATTATCTACTCTTTTTCCTTACAATTTGAAAGCGATTTTATATATAATATTGAGTAATGACCACCACTTTGAACAAAACACTTCCTGATCTATCAAAACTTGAGCCTTTAGATGGAAATAATTATAAGTGTTGGTCCCAGAAACTTTTAATTTTCTTTGAACAATTAGAAGCTGATTATGTTTTGTTTAATGATACTCGGGCTGATATTGTTGCTGATAGTTGTAATGATGCTAATATTATTGTTGTTGATGTTGCTGCTAAGAAGAGATTTGAAAAGGATAATAAAACAGTGAGAGGGCATCTGCTTAACCATATGACTAACCCTCTATTTGATTTTTTTATAAATTATAAATCTGCTAAAGTCATATGGGATAGTTTGGAGAAGAAATATGGTGTTGATGACGCGGGAAAAAAGAAGTATGTCGTTGGAAAGTGGATCAAGTTTCAGATGGTTGATGATAAGCCAATCATGGAACAGGTTCACGAGTATGAGAACTTGACTGCTGATGTATAGAAGGAGGGCATGGAGATGTGTGAGATTCTTCAGGATAATGTTCTGTTTGAAAAGTTTCCACCTTCCTGGAGTGATTACAGGAATCAACTGAAACACAAGAAGAAAAACTTAACTCTTCAAGAACTGATCAGTCACATGAGGACTGAGGAAGCAAATTGTCTCAAAGATGAAGAGTCTGAACGGCTTAAGGATAAGATGAAATCCCTCTCTCTTAATTCTTCTAAAGCTAACCTTGTGGAATCTTCTAGTAATTTTGTGAAAGAAAGGGTTAAAGAAAAACAGAAGAAAGGACATGTGAAAAAGCATAATTACTTCAATAAGCCAGAGGGCCATATTCAAAAGTCGAACAGACCTTGCTATGTCTGCTAAAAATTGGCCACAAGGCTTTTCCAGTGCAACCAGAGACAAGGACAAAGCTCAAAAAATAAAGGAAAAGCTCCAGTTCAAGCTAACTTTACCGAAGGTGGTGATGTCATTGTTGTTGTGTTTGTTGAGGCGAACATGGTGGCTAACAAGACTGACTGGATACTGGACACAGGCACTTCAAGGAACCTTTGCGCCAACGAAGAGCTGTTTCATGACTTTGAGGAATCTGCTAATGGTGAGTGTGTCTATATGGGTAACTCCACTACAACTGGAGTTATAGGTAGAGGAAAAATTTTCCTTAAGTTAACTTCTGGAAAAACCTTAGCCTTGAAAAATGTTTAGTATGTACCCTCCCTTCGTAGAAACTTAGTTTCTGGTGCGCTTCTCAACAAAGCAGGTCTTAACCTTATTTTTGAAACTGATAAAGTTGTTATTTCTCGTAGGGGATACTTTGTTGGGAAGGGTTATCTTAGTGGGGGTTTATTTGTACTGAACATTGGTCAAGAGATAACTAACAATGTTAGTACTTTCAATTATGCTTATATTGCTGAGTTTATTCATTTGTGGCATGGTAGATTAGGTCATGTTAATATTACTTCTATTAAAAGCCTTAGAAAAATAGAATTAATTCCTACAGTTAATGTTGCTAATTTTTTTAAGTGTCTTGTTTGTGTAGAAGAAAAACATACCAAAAAGCCCTTTAAGAATGTAACTAATAGAAAAACAGAATTGCTTGAACTAGTACATTCAGACTTAGCAGATTTCAAGAACACTGTTAGTAAAGGTGGAAAGAAATACTAGTCCTGACTGTATTACTACTTTCTTGACTGAAAATATTGATCTTGATGTTTTGAGTGATGAATTAGTGTCAATTTATTTAATAGAAGAAGACCCTAAGACATACAGTGAAGCAATGAGGTCAATAGATGCTAGTTTTTGGAAAGAGGCCATCAAAAGTGAATTAGACTCTATAGTTTCTAATCACACTTGGGACTTGTCTTATTTGCCTAAAGGTAGTAAATCCATAAGTAGCAAGTGGATTAAGAAGAAATTGAGACCTGATGGTACAATTGAGAAATATAAGGCTAGACTTGTTATTAGGTGTTTCAACCAAAAGAAAAACTTTGATTACTTTGACACTTATTCTCCTGTGACTAAGATAACGACTATTAGAACTCTTGTTGCTTTAGCCGCTATTCATAATTTAGTGATACATCAAATGGATGTTAAAAAGTCTTTCCTAAATGGTGATTTAGAGGAAGAGATCGATATGTCTCAACCTAAGGGATTTATGATCCAAGGACAAGAGAATAAAGTATGCAAATTGAGAAAGTCTTTGTATGGTCTAAAGCAGGCACCTAAGCAATGGTACAAAAAGTTTAATAGCACATTAGTGGGTAATGGTTTTGTTGTTAATGCATCTGATACTTGTATTTATTCCAAGATGATAGGATCAGATTGTGTTATTATATGTTTGTATGTGGATGACATGTTAATCTTTGGCTCTAATGTGAATGTTGTTAATGAGACTAAGAATTTTTTGTCTTCTAAATTTGAAATAAAAGATCTTGGAGAACTTAATGAGATAAACCAGAACTCACACTTAGAAAACTTAGCATACAACTGATTGTCCTTCAAAGTCTGAAGAACGACTCAAAGGTGCTGCTCGTGCTCCTCCCGGCTGTGGGAATAAATCAGAATATCATCAATGAAGACAATCACGAAGGAATAGAAATAAGGCCTGAACACTCGGTTCATCAAATCCATAAAAGTTGATGGGGCATTTGTCAACCCCAATGACATCACTAAGAATTCATAATGCCCATACCGAGTGCGAAAAGTTGTCTTAGGGACACCGGATGCCCTAATCTTCAACTGATGGTAGCCAGATCTCAAATCGATCTTCGAAAATACCTTGGAACCCTGAAGCTGATCAAATAAATCATCAATTCGCGGCAATGGATACTTGTTCTTGATGGTAACCTTGTTCAATTTCCGATAATCTATACACATCCTCATCGACCCATCCTTCTTCTTAACAAATAACACCGGCGCACCCCAAGGCGAGACACTAGGCTTAATGAAGCCTTTATCAAGCAAATCCTGCAATTGTTCTTTCAACTCCTTCAACTCTAGCGAGGCCATACGATATGGCGGAATAGAGATGGGCTGAGTGTCCGGAGCCAAATTAATGCAAAAATCAATATCCCTGTCGGGTGGCATACCCGGCAGGTCTGCAGGGAACACCTCTGGAAACTCACGGACTATGGGCACAGACTCCATAGAAGGAACCTCGGCACTAGAATCACGAACATGAGCCAAATAGGCCAAACACCCCTTCTCAACCATGCGTCGAGCCTTGATATATGAGATAATCATGCTCGAAGAATGACCAGGATTCCCCCTCCACTCCAGTCGAGGCAAACCCGACAATGCTAAAGTCACGGTCTTGGCATGACAGTCCAGTATGGCATGATAAGGCGACAGCCAATCCATCCCCAAAATAACATCAAAATCTACCATATCCAGGAGCAGAAGATCTACACTGGTCTCAAGACCACCAATAACCACTACACATGATCGGTAGACACGATCTACTATAATAGAGTCACCCATCGGTGTAGACACATATACAGGAGTACTCAGAGAATCACGAGGCATAACCAAATAAGGAGCAAAATAAGATGACACATAAGAAAATGTGGACCCTGGATCAAATAAAACTGAAGCATCCCTGCTGCAAACTGAAACCATACCAGTGATAACTGCATCGGAGGCCTCCGCCTCAGGTCTGGCTGGAATAGCATAACATCGGGGCTGGGCCCCACCAGTCTGAACTACATCACTGGGACGGCCTCCTACTGGCTGACCTCTACCTCTAGCAGCTTGGCCTCCACCTCTAACGGCCTGACCTCCACCTCTAACACCTCGACCCCCACCTCTAGCTGGCTGAGCGGGCGGTGGAACACCTGGTGCTGGAACCATGGAACGAGAACCCTGGGGCTGAGAACTGCTTGAGGCTCGAAGGCAAAATCTAGAAATGTGCCTCTGATCACCACAAGTATAGCAAGCCCTCGGCTGCTGACCCTGAAACTGACCCTGACGACCTGAGTAACCACCCTGAAAACCCTGAATCGGCGATGCACTGATAGAAGCTGATGGTGCACTATAGGGAAACTGATCAGAATACTGCATATGAGAACCACAGCCACCTAGAGCACTGCGAGAAACCTGAAGTGCCGAATGAAACGGCCTAGCAGGATGGCCCCTACAAAAAAAATCCCTTCCTCTAGATGAGGCGCCACTGAACCTACCAAAATGATGGGGTCTCTTGTCAGACCCCTGACCATCCCCCTGCAACATAACCATTTCAACTCGTCTGGCCACATTGGTTGCATCCTGGAAAGAAATCTCACTCCCTGTCTCCTTGTCCATCTACAATCTGATCGGCTGAGCTAGCCCCTCAATAAATCTCCTCACCTTCTCTCGCTCGTGGGAAGTATCATAATAGCATGCGGGGCCAATGTAATAAATCTGGTTTTGTACTGATTGACGGTCATAGAGCCCTACTGGAGACGCTCAAACTGCCTCCGTAGATCCTCTCTCTGACTGATAAGAAGAAACTTCTCTAGAAATAGATGAGTGAACTGGGCCCAAGTCAAGGTCGGTGATCCAACTGGTCTGGCTAAACAATAATCTCTCCACCAAGTCTTGGTGGAACCTGACAGATGAAGGGTAGCAAAGTCGACCCCATTGGTCTCCACTATCCCCATGTTCCGTAGAACCTCATGGAAGCTATCCAAATAGTCCTGAGGATCCTTTAAAGATGCACCGCTATAAGTAGTATTGAAAAGCTTGGTGAACCTGTCCAACCTCCACAAAGCATCAGCAGACATAGCTGCTCCATCACTGGTCTGAGCCATAATACCCGGCTGAACTACCCAAGCTGGCTGAGCTACTGGATTCTGGAACTGAGGAGCCAACTGCTCCGGAGTGCGAGTAGCGGGAGTCTGGGCTCCTCCCCCAGCCTGAGAGACGGTTGGTGCTGCAGGAAGCAAACCTGCCTGAGAGAAACTCTGCATGAGGCCCACTAGATGGACTAGAGAATCCTGGAGTACTGGGGTGACAATGAACCCCTCGGGAACCTGAGTTGGCCCAACCGGGACTGTCTAGGCAGGAACCTCATCAGCAAACTCTACCTGAGGCTCCGCCACTGGGTTGCTGCTCTGGGCTGAGCTCTGCCTCTGCCTCAGCCTCTAGCACGGCCTCAGTCTCGTCCTCGACCTCTCGTAGGAGCTGCAACTGGAGTCTCAGGCTGTTGATCAGTGGACGAAGAAGAACGTGTTCTCACCATCTGCGAGAGAATAGAATAGAATTTCAGTTAGCATTTAGAATTCAAATCGCACCACAGAGAAGAATAGATGTGAAGTTATTCCTAAGCTCTACAGCCTCTGGGGATAAGCACAGACGTCTCCATACCGATCCCTCAGACTCTACTAAGCTTGTCCGTGAATTTGTGAGACCTAGGCAACCTAGTGCTTTGATACCAACTGATCAGCAGCCCGAGCCTCCAGTTGCAGCTCTTACGAGAGGCCGAGGATGAGGCCGTGTTAGAGGCTGAGGCAGGGGAAAAGCTCAGCCCAGAGCAGCAGCCCCAGTGGCGGAGCCTCGGGTAGAGTTTGCTGATGAGGTTCCTGCCCAGACAGTCCCAGTTGGGCCAGCTCAGGTTCCAGAGGGGTTCATTGCCACCCCAGTACTCCAGGATGCTCTAGTCCGTCTAGTGGGCCTCATGCAGAGTGTCGCTCAGGCAAGTTTTCTTCCTGCAGCACTAGCTGTCTCTCAGGCTGGGGGAGGAGCCCAGACTCCCGCTACTCGCACTCCGGAGCAGTTGGCTCCTCAGTTTCAGACTCCAGTAGCTCAACTAGCTGGAGTAGTTCAGCCGAGTTTTATGGCTCAAACCGGTGATGGAGCAGTTATGTTTGTTGATGATTTGTGGAAGTTGGACAGGTTCACCAAGCTTTTCACTACTACTTATAGAGATGCATCTTCAGAGGATCCCCAGGACTATTTGGATAGCTTCCATGAGGTTCTACGGAACATGGGGATAGTGGAGACCAATGGGGTCGACTTTTCTACCTTTCATCTGTCAGGTTCCGCCAAGGCTTGGTGGAGAGATTATTGTTTGGCCAGACCAGTTGGATCACCGGCCTTGACTTGGGCCCAGTTCACTCAGCTATTTCTAGAGAAGTTTCTTCCTATCACTCAGAGAGAGGATCTAGGGAGGCAGTTTGAGCGTCTCCAACAGGGCTCTATGACCGTCACTCAGTACGAGACCAGATTTGTTACCTTGGCCCGGCATGCTATTATGATACTTCCCACCGAGTGAGAGAGGGTGAGGAGATTTATTGAGGGTCTAGCTCAGCCGATCAGATTGCAGATGGCCAAGGAGACATGGAGTGAGATTTCTTTCCAGGATGCAGCCAATGTGGCCAGACGATTTGAGATGGTTCTGTTGCAGAGGGGTGGTCAGGGGTCTAACAAGAGACCCCGTGATTTTGGCAGGTTTAGTGGCGCCTCATCTAGAGGCAAGGATTATTTCGGTAGGGGCCATCCTCCTAGGTCGTTTCATTCGGCACTTTAGGTTTCTCGCAGTGCTTTAGGTGGTCGTGGTTCTCATATGCAGTATTCTAATCAGTTGCCCTACAGTGCACCATCAGCTCCTATTAGTGCACCGCCGATTCAGGGTTTTCAGGGTGGTTACTCAGGTCGTCAGGGTTAGTTTCAGGGTCATCAGACTCAGCAGCCGAGGGCTTGCTATACTTGTGGTAATCAGAGGCACATTGCTAGATTTTTCCCTCGAGCCTCGAGCAGTTCTCAGCACCAGGGTTCTCGTGTCATGGTTCTAGCACTAGGTGTTCCACCGCCCGATCAGCCAGCTAGAGGTGGAGGTCAGGCCGTTAGAGGTGGAGGCTAGGCCGCTAGAGGTAGAGGTCCGCCAGTAGGAGGTTGTCTCAGGGATGTAGTTCAGACTGGTGGGGCCCAGCCCCGATGTTATGCTATTCCAGCCAGACCTGAGGCTGAGGCCTCCGATACAGTTATCACAAGTATGGTTTCAGTTTGCAGCAGGGATGCTTCAGTTTTATTTGATCCAGGGTCCACATTCTCTTATGTGTCATCTTATTTTACTCCTTATTTGGTTATGCCTCGTGATTCTCTGAGTACTCATGTATGTGTGTGTACACCGGTGGGTGACTATTGTAGTAGATCATGTCTACCGATCATGTGTAGTGGTTATTGGTGGTCTTGAGACCAGTGTAGATCTTCTGCTCCTGGATAAGGTATATTTTGATATTATTTTGAGGATGGATTGGTTGTCGCCTTATCATGCCATATTGGATTGTCATGCCAAGACCGTGACTTTAGCATTATCGGGGTTGACTCGACCGGAGTGGAGGGGTACTCCTGGTCATTCTTCCAGCAGGGTTATCTCATATATGAAGGCTCTGCGCATGGTTGAGAAGGGGTGTTTGGCATATTTGGCTCATGTTCGTGATTCTAGTGTCGAGGTTCCTTCTATGGAGTTTGTGCCCACAGTCTGTGAGTTTTCCCTGCAGACCTGCCAGGTATGCCACCCGACAGGGATATTTACTTTTGCAAATTTGGCTCCGGGCACTCAGACCATTTCTATTCCGCTATACCGTATGGACCCAGCCAGAGTTGAAGGAGTTGAAAGAACAATTGCAGGATTTGCTTGATAAAGGCTTTATTAATCCTAGTGTCTCGCCTTGGGGTGCGCCGATGTTGTTTGTTAAGAAGAAAGATGGGTCGATGAGGATGTGTATAGATTATCGGCAATTGAATAAAGTTACCATCAAGAACAAGTATCCATTGCCATGAATTGATGATTTATTTGATCAACCTCAGGGTGCCAAGGTATTTTTGAAGATCGATTTGAGATCTGGCTACCATCAGTTGAGGATTAGGGCATCTGATGTCCCTAAGACAGCTTTTCGCACTCGGTATGGGCATTATGAATTCTTAGTGATGTCATTCAGGTTGACAAATGCCCCATCAGCTTTTATGGATTTGATGAACCGAGTGTTCAGGCCTTATTTGGATTCCTTCGTGATTGTCTTCATTGATGATATTCTGATTTATTCCCGCAGCCAGGAGGAGCACGAGAAGCACCTTCGAGTCGTTCTCAGACTTTGAAGGACAGTCAGTTGTATGCTAAGTTTTCTAAGTGTGAGTTCTGGTTGAGCTCAATTGCATTCCTGGGTCATTTTTTATCAGCAGAGGGTATCCAGGTGGATCCCAAGAAGATTTCAGCGGTCAAGGATAGGTCTAGACCCACATCAGCCACAGAGATTCGTAGTTTCTTGGGTTTGGCGGGCTATTACTGTCGGTTTATGGAGGGGTTTTTGTCTATTGCAGCCCCGATGACCAGTTTGACTCAGAAGGGTGCCCAGTTTAGGTGGTCAGATGAGTGTGAGGCGAGCTTTCAGAAGCTCAAGACAGCCTTGACCACGGCACTGGTGTTGGTTTTTCCCACAGGTTCAAGGCCATATACTGTGTATTGTGATGCATCTCGGGTTGGACTTGGTGCAGTGTTGATGCAGGATGGCAAGGTTATTGCATATGCTTCGCGTCAGTTGAAGATCCACGAGAAGAATTATCCAGTTCATGATTTGGAGCTAGCAGCCATTGTTCACGCGCTGAAGATTTGGAGGCATTATTTATATGGCGTGTCTTGTGAGGTGTTCACGGATCACAAGAGTTTGCAATATTTGTTCAAGCATAAGGAGTTGAATTTGAGGCAGAGGAGATGGTTGGAATTGTTGAAAGACTATGATATCGCCATCTTATATCATCTGGGGAAGACCAATGTGGTGGTCGATGCTTTGAGTAGGAAGTAAGCCAGCATGGGTAGTCTTGATTATATTTCGTTCGGAGAGAGATCACTTGCTTTGGATGTTCAGGCTTTAGCCAATCGGTTCATGAGATTGGATGTTTCTGAGCCCGGCCGTGTTCTATCTTATATAGTTGCTCGTTCCTCATTATTTGATCGTATTCGAGACCGGCAGTATGATGATCCTCATTTGTGTGTCCTTAGGGATATGGTCCGGCACGAGGATGCCAAGCAGGTTACAATTGGTGATGATGGATTTTTACGGATGCAGGGTCGTATTTGTGTACCCAATGTGGATGGACTTTGTGAGTTGATATTAGAGGAGGCCCATAGTTCTGGTATTCTATCCATCCGGTCGCCGCAAAGATGTACCAGGATTTGCGGCAACATTATTGGTGAAGGAGGATGAAGAAGGATATTGTGGCATATGTAGCTCGGTGCTTGAATTGTCAGCACGTAAAGTGCGAGCATCAGAGACCTGGCGAATTGATGCAGCAGATTGAGATTCCTGAGTAGAAGTGGGAGCGTATCACCATGGATTTCGTTGTTGGACTCCCACGAACTCAGAGGAAGTTCGATGCAGTATAAGTCATTGTGGATAGGCTCACCAAGTCAGCGCATTTCATTCATGTGGCAGTTTCCTATTCTTCGGAGAGATTGGTAAAGATCTACATTAGGGAGACTTTTCGCCTTCATGGTGTGCCCATGTCATTATTTCTAACCGAGGTACGCAGTTTACCTCGCATTTCTGGAGGGCAGTTCAGCATGAGTTGGGCACGAGGGTTGAGTTGAGCA